>PVJO010001396.1:0-174310 GCA_004026905.1 Hystrix cristata | reverse complement strand
AACAAAAGTAAGAGAAAATCGTATTTACTTTCAATGAATTAAGCCAGTTATATATACATTAACAAATGAATAGACTTGATAGTAAATCTATACTCTTTGATATATATTGCCATACTAATGAATTAATATCTATAACTATTATGATAGCTACCATGACTCTCATTGTCAAGTAATTTTAATTTTAAATAACATTTTAAATAAAATTTTAATAATTTCATTTCCTTTCATTAATATGGGGGACTATATTGTCCCAGTTTTATACATAAGAGATTTGAACCTCCAGTTAGAAGACCAGCTATAGGTTGTAGAATTCAGGGATTCAAACCAGTATTCGAACAGTTTATATGAATATATGCCTATTTTTAAATGTAACTAATTATTAAAACTTTTGAGTTCTGAGTTCTTAAAGTCTTTCCTGTTGAAATCATTAAGGACACAATATCCTTCCTAAAAAAACAAAGACATATTCAAAAGTATGATAACCCAGACTTCATACATCAGCTCTGATTACGGCAAAAGTTCTCCAAATGTATGAAACGTAAAGCCACAAAGCAAGACTGTTCCTCGGAAGATGCTGGGCAGCTCTCAAGCAAGCAGTCGACTGCACAGGATGAAGTTCGGCCCCGAGCGCCGATCAGATGTGGGCAGAGCCGTCCCCCAATTCGCGGTGTGAAAGAGCCGTCGACTTTCCCAGCGACCCAGAAGACAACCTAAGGAAGCTGAGCCCGGGTCGTTCGGGTCAGCACTCCCGCTGCCCGGCCTGTGTGTGCTGCGGGTGGCTGGGGACGCCGAGACGGCCCAGTAGAAGGTCCCCGTCCCCAGCAGGCCCTCGGGGAGGGGAGTCGGGCTGCCCCCGGCTGGGTGTGACCGCGAGAACTTGCCCTGCTGGCCCGGCCAGGAGAAAGCGTCCGGGGCTTGGTGCGCCCAGGCTCACTCTGCTCCTTCTTTACAAGGTGAAGTCAGTCACCGGTGTGACTGCGGAAAGACTTGCGGGAAGTTGGCGAGTAAGGGAGGGAGCCAGAGGAAACCTTCCTTTCTGTCTTCCCTCCTACTCCATCTGCTTTTCCTCCTCTTGCCGCCCTCCTCTTCCTCCTCGGCCCCCTCCCTAATTCCTCTGTATATTTCCTTTCCCTTTTCCTTTCCCCATTCTTCTCCTTCCCCTCTTCCTTCCCTCCGTTTTCCCATCTCCTTTTCCTTCCCTTTCTTCCTATTTCTCATCATCTTCCACCTCTTCCTCCTTTCTCCCTCCTTTTTCCTCTCCCCCTTTGTTCTTTTTCTGCCTTCACTTGCAAGAGGGTGGAGATTTTCTTCTTAGGAATATCAGTGTCCCCCGCCCCTTCGGCTCTTGGCCTTCTTGTCATTCCTTCTACAAGTAATTGAAAGATACGTCTCTATCCTGGCATTGAAATATTATCAACAGACAGGTCAGAAGTCTGAGGCTGTCTGAATGGAAGCAGCTCGAAGCATTTGCAGCATATGTGGGGATTACTGAAAAGAAAAATAGGATTTGAGCAGAAAGATTCTGTGTTTTGGGATAAAAATGTTGCCCAACAAACCTCTCTGCTGCTGTCTGTGTTTCTGGATTGTGATGCATCCACAGTGTTCGTGCAAAGCACAGAGTTTCCTCCAGTTAGGAAGTGCCAGCTCAGCCTGTGCTGATCCCAAGCAAACTGCCATGGCCAGCCCGAGTGTGACAACGCGGCCCAGCGCCGACAGAGGGCGGCCTGTACTGTGATCTGTCCTGTGGGTCACCGCGAGGGTCTCGGGTGAGAGGGATTGTAGAGAGGTTCCGGCAGAACTTCCAACAGCAGCTGAGGCCCACAGCCCGCACACCACACGCCGGCACGTGTAAAGTCGCGAGCAATCTCTAAAACGCCTAATCCTCCCGCTCTGACAAGCGCACATTTGTGATGACAAAAGCAAAATGCACATTTAAGGCTGTGACTGAAAGCCAGAAAACTGTCACGGATGAGTGAATTCATCTCTGCACGATGAGACATTTTGTTGACAGGCTGTGATATTATTAAATATTATTAGTGACAAGCATAACTAACAGATTATTATGGGGAGATTTATTTCAGTAAAATTGCTACATACAATAGCTATGGGCAAGTTTGCACATAATTTATATTCTCCCGATCAGGGATTGGCAATATTTTTTGGTAAAGAGACAAGCAATGAATGGTTTAGGCTTTGTGGTCCATACAGTCTCGCACATACATTCTTCTCTACTTACAAACCTTTAAAAGTATAGAAACATTCTAAGTTCACGGGCTCAATTAAGTCCTTTACGTTGTCATTTGCTGATCTTTGCCATTGTCAGCCATCGTTTAAAAGATAAAAAATTTCAAATGCAAATTATAAAAACCTGAATATATGTTCATTAAAAATTAAATATTAAAAAAGAATACCTCATAAATGTTTTGAAGTATTTTTCTTCTAAAATATTTAAAATTATTTATGATTGAAAGGTAAAATGCAAGTGACAATTGACGTCAAGATTTTACACTGAGGTTGTTTAAAGAAAACCATTACTTTTCTGAAGTTTTAGCTAAATCCCATTAAATATTTGTCACAGAAGTAAAGCTAAACTGGGTGCAGTGGTAATCCCAGCTGCTAGGGAGACTGAGGCAGCAGGTTCACATGTTGGGTAGCCCGGGCAACTTAGCAAGACCCTATCTCAAAACAAAAAATAAAAATGGCTGGGTATGTAGCTCAGAGGTAGAGCACCCCTGAATTTAATCCCCAGTATGGCAACAAACAAACAAACAAACAAAAACCTAATTTTGAGCTTCGTATGGTGGTGCATGCCTGTAATCCCAGCATTTGGGAGGCTGAGACAGGAGGATTGTCAGGAGTTCTCGGCTTTTCATCTCGATCACACAGAATCCCACACAAAGGGCCTAAAGTTGGGTGCTGAGCTTCTCTATTGGAAAAATGAAATCGACAAGTCATATATAATCTGCCTGACCTCTTAGGCCTGTAATTGGATTACTCGTATCATACATTTTCAGCTGTTCTTAAACTAAGCTCCTTTGCAGTAATCCTGAATCTTTTCCCAAATAATTAAACAGGGTCCCAGAAACAAGAGGATGGGGGAGGGGAGGTTAGAACAGATACCAGCTTCCCATTTCTCCCTCCTGAACACACTGGGTGCTGAGGAATCCCTGTGGGGGCTTCCTCGTCCCCTCTGCTGTCCCACAGCGACCAGGCACTCGGTGACAGCGGCCACTTCCTATTTCCAGGCTGTCCGCACAGTTCCTGAAAACCCTGCAGAGCTGTCCACATATTTTATGTGGCCCTACCCTCCACGGCTGCCAGGATCGATGCTTTGTTCCCCTCTCAAGATTTACATTAACTACAGGAGCTGCAACATGTCGGAGGCCATTAGTGCTGAGAGGTAATCAATTGGACATGGCTCCCCGTTGGGCAATTTCAAGCAGTCATCGCCCAAACCCAATTGTGCTGGCGGCTCCAGGTCATCACCAGCCTCACTGTCCCATTAGAAGTTCCAAGCTTTGCTGAGCGCTGGGATTCAGGCACAAGCGGTATTTCACGTTGCTTAAGCAAATCAAGGCAGGCTGGATAAATTCCCAACATTCTTGGGCCAGAGTCCAGATATTCAATAGCTGCCCCTTGCGCTGCTGAATACAGTTAGTTACATGTGAAAGTGGCGATATTGCAGACAACATTGTGCTTATAAAGCTCACCATAGTGTCAGACTAAGAAGTAGGTAGATTTCATATTTGCATACTGATGTCTGGTCATCAGAACACTCAGATCCTTGATTTTTTTTTTTTGCGCTGTATTTTTAATTATTATGGGTCATTTAATGCAAGCATGTGATCTTGAATGGACTTTTAAAAACTTCCCTAGTAACGTTAGTAAGAGCTGTAAATGCTTTAATGGTATATAGCTTATCTAAATAGTACAGTACTTAACAAATAATAGCCAGCTTCTCCCAGAGGAGCAGGAAGAAAACTGGGGCTGTCGGTGCTGCCCATCAGTAAAATGGGGCAAACTCTGGGGAAAGCAGTTTGGTGACCTCAGCCAGTGCCTTGAAACTGTGTAGACCCTTCGACCCACTAATTCAATTTCTGGGAACCTGTCTGAAGAAAATAATCCAAATGCACAGAAAGAGCTTTTAAGCATTGAGATGATAAATGCAGCGTTACTTTTTTGTGGGGGAGGTGCTGGGGATTGAACTCAGGGCTTTGTGTTTGCTAGGCAAGTGCCCTACCACTGAGCTCTACCACTGAGCCAACCCCCTGAAGCATTATTTTTAATGGTAACAAATCTGAAAACATCCAAATGGCCACTAAAGGAGGGATGGTTAATTGACTTATGTTTTTGGTTCTTTGTTTTGGTTTTGGCTTGATTTTTTGGAGATAGAGTCTTGCTATGTAATTCAGGCTGGCCCTGAACTCACTGTGTACCGCAGGCTGGCTTCCACTTGAAGTGATTCTCCTGTCTCAGCCTCCTCAGTACTGGGATCACAGAAACACACCACACTTGGCTACTTACATTTTTAAGTAATACATGGGAACACAGGTGTTTTACTTTTTTGTTGCTGGGACAAAATATCAGACACCCACAAGTTAAAGGAGGAAAGGTTTAGTTCAGCTCCCAGTTTATAGAGGTTTCAGTCCATAGTCAACTGGCTCCAAGGCAGGGCAGCATGGCAGAGGGGAAACAGTCCAAAGCAGGGCAGGCAGGAAACAGCAGCAGCAGTAGCAGCAGCAGCAGTGTGCCTGCCTTTTCCCTTTATCCCATCAGGTTCAAGTCTTCTGAGGAGTGGTACCCACACACAGAGTGGGGCTTCTGTCTTCAGTAAATTCATTATCTATACCCAGAACTATGCTAATTCCAATCAGTGGACTAATTCAGTATTGTACTCCCCCCAAAAAAAATAAAAAGATAATTCAATGTTGTCGGCTTTGAGAAAGGATAAAGTGCTTCTGGTTGGGAAGAAAGGAGAAGGGGCAGCTGAAACAAGCTTTAAGGGACACATAGAATTCTAACAGAGAAGGTGGGGCCTGTTTAGTAGGCTCACGGCTTGCTGGTTTGTATCTTCATCTGATACAAATTTTATGCTTAAATTCATCCACTTGTTGACTGCTTTGTACAAAAAGTACTGACAATTCATTGTCCCCATTGCCCCGGCAATAGAGCGTAGGGACCTGGACCCACTCAGTGGTCACGCTGCAGAGCCACAGGTCTGGCTGCCTGAGTTCGAATCCTGCCTCCGCCACTTACTACAGACACCACCTTGCGTGAGTGCGAGGGTGTCAGGGAGCTCGGAGTAAATTGGGACAAGGATGCTTCCTCCACACAGTTCTTGGATGAGTCCATGACTGAAGTGGGGAAAGCCCTTGGAATAATGCCTGGCCGAGAGACATCACAATGACAAGCTGCTGTTGTCCCCACAGCACCTGTGGTGGGTTAGAGCAGGTGAGTGGGACTTTCTGTAAAGGGTCACAGCCTACATGCATCAGGATCTACAGGACACAGTCTTTGACACAGCTATCCAACTGCCGCTGGGGCCTGAAGGCGGCCACAGATAAGGTCAGTGGGAGCGTGTGGGTGCATACCGACAGGATGTCACTCACAGACGCCAAAAGTGGACTTTCCTGTCATTTTCACATTTCACCAAATGTGATTGCGTGAGCTTGCTGACCTTTGGATTAGGCTACTGGTTCCAATTCTTTCTCTGTAATAGGGATATAGAGCTACACCCTTCACTATATCACGCACTTTGTGGAGTCCTCCCACTTCAGATAAAATATATTTCTTCACTGAGGTGGACTTCCTGCAGTCAGCTTGAGCAGGAACGCCCAGCTGGACTGAGGTGGGGTGGTTCTGGGCACAGAGGATCCACCTGAGGATTGTTGCCGACACAACATAAAGGAGAACGGGAGTAGAAGGTAGTTGTGGGCTGTTTCCCAGGAGAAGCTCTGTTGTGGCTGGTTCTCCTGAAAGGGACTCAGCTGTTCTCATCACAGAAGGAGCTCGGGGCCTTGATGTCATTGCAGATGGCTGCTGTCCACTTTGGGGGAGCTCTGGTCTTCATCTCTGCTGCAAGCATCATATCCTGGCTCCAGTGTAGATTTCTGCGGCCTTTTAGTGCAGACATGGACGTATATGGGACACTACCGGGGGCTCCCAGCCCTTGGTTGGATCTTTCAAGTCTCTAGTGCATAGACAGACGTCCTGCACTCTCCCTGCATTTGGCTTGTGTGTCTGAATATGGTTCTAATGTGTAAATGTCCTGTATTAAATCTGTCCTCTTGCAAATTGTTGACTCTAGAAAAGTACCCCACACCTTGGACAGTGGACTGGCCTCAGCCAATGTAGTGTTAGTGGACCTGATACTAAGAGAGGCTTCAAACAGATGTGAGTTTGAGCTCCTTTGATCCACCATGAGATGGTCATTGTGCCTGTGGACCTAAGGAGAATGTGGGCATCCAAGGAATAAACCTGACCGCAGTCTACGGCATGGAGCCAAACCAAGTGACATAGCAGCCTATAACTGCGCCACCCTAGTCAACCACAGGTGAGCAAAATGAGCACTGGTAAGGCTTGGGGACTCTGGAGGTTGTAGCATTCAGCATCAGCCCAGCAATAACTAATGAGCCATCTGCTCTCTTAGCCAACGAGCAGCAGGAGATGCCCGACACAGCTGGAGTGGCCCTGGAGGGGTGTTGCTCGCTCCATTATGGCTTCCATCTTCCAGGTGAAGTCCTGTTGAGTTACATTAAATAGTCTGACAACACAAACTGGGATTATTTCGGTGGTCCGCCATGCCCGTGGGTAGAAAGAGGTAACTGTATGGCTACAGGAGAGGAGGAGAAAGGCTTCTGCCGTTAGTTTTTTTGTTTTTTTGAGACAGGGTCTCACTATGTAGCCCAGGCTGGCCTCAAACTCGAGGCGATCCTCCTGCCTCACCTGTTCTGCTAGTTTTGACCTATCCAAGAACGATTACTTTTTTTTTTACAAGAACAATTTTTAAAACTTGAATGATCGTAAAGAATAAGAAGAGCAGACCGTTAAGAGCCTTAGAGGGCTGGACACAGGTAAGACATCGTGGGAGGTCTAGTGTGGAGCCTAGTGTGGCACAGCTGTTTCCGAGGGGGCGCACATGTGCATGCAGGAAGGAGAGAAGGAAGAGAGTGGAGGGATGTTATTCACAGACAAGGGTGATCACTACTGGGGGTGTAGGAGGAGTCAGGGTGAGCAGAAGGAGCGATGGGGCTGCCATGGACCTCCCAAGCTGCCAGCTGGGGTCACCACAAAGAAATGACCCGGAACCGCCCCTGGCTCGAAGTCAGCCTCATCTACCCTGGAAGTCGCTGGGTGCGGGCAAGACGGTAGGAGACTCGGAGTAACACCTGGCACTAGGAGCTATTGTTTTCAGTGTTGGGGATCAAACCCGAGCTGCACACGCACTCTGCAAACGCTCTACCGCTGAGCCACATCCCTGGCCGTCACTACCTGTTTCTGTACAATCAGCAAGTGAAGTACGGTTTAGTAAATTTTTGCTTTGTTTTTCTGAGACGAGGTCTCACTAAGTTGCTCAGGCCGGCCTCAAATTTGTGATCACCTTGCCTCAGCCCTGGGAGCAGCTGGGACTCCAAGCACGTGCCACTGCGCTGGTTGGTCTGGGGATGTTTCAATGGTGAAAAAATTCAAAGAAAATCACACAAAACTCAATTTTCAGTGCCCATCAATGTTTACTGGGACATAGTTCTGCCTGTCCATGCATCCACCTGCGGCTGTTCTGGAGCAACACTGTGGGGGCTCCATAGCTACACGAGACCATGAGGCCCCCAGATCCTGAAACGGTCGCTCTCTGGTCCCTTACACAAAAGTTTGTCAAGCCGAGTGCTAGAGACTGGGCTAGGGCGAGTGAAGAAATGAATAACTGGAATAAAGATTTTTTTTCCCACAGACCAAAAAAAAAAAAAAAAAGAAATGACATCTACACTATTGATTCTCTCAGATATCGATATTAGTAATGGCTTTTTGCAAACGGAGACAAATAGATGAAGACAGATAAAACAAGTAAATGTACTTTTTCTCAAAATCCAGAGTTGTCTATACCTATGAAAGAATTACACACGGAAAATTGGTTTCTCTTAACTATGAAGAGATAATTTATCAAAATTAAAAGAAATCGAAATGGATCATTTTAAATCCACAACTAACCAACCACTCATCTTAATCACTTTTTTGTTGCTGGGACAAAATACCTAAAACCCACAATTTAAAGGAGGAGAAGTTTATTCTGGCTCACAGTTGAAGAAATTTCAGTCCTCGTGGTTGGCGGCACAGTGGCAGGAACAGCATGGTGGAAGGGGCTGCGGAAGGAAAGCTGCTCACATCATGGCGCCCGGAAGTGGAGAGCAAGGGGAGGAGCCAGGAAGGGAGCGCGACCTTGGAGGTCACGCCCCTAATGACCCGCCTCTTCCCATCAGACCCCACCAACTAACAACACATTCTGCTGCGAGCTCTTCTGTGGACTGATCCCCTGATGAAGACAGCACCCCTGTGATTCGTCACCTGCAGAAGCCCTGCCTCTGAACGCAGGAAGCTTTTGGAGTACATCGTACAGCTTAACACCACCAACGAAACCGAAATCACACTCACTTTGTAATATGCTTAAAACTAACAAGGGCAGGTAGCCCTGGGCTGGATATTACCATTAACTGCTCTGTTACTTGCATGCTACTTTCCAACCCCGCCCTTACCATTAGGCCGAAACCAGCCTAATGTGATTCTGTGATCTTTTAAGAAACATATTATCACCATTTTTCTTTTCTTTTTTCTTTCCTCTGTCTCCTTCCCTCTTTCTATTGCTCTCTTTCTTTCTTTGGTACTGGGGATGGAACCCTGGGTACGCTACCACTGAGCTACATCCCCCAGCTTTTTTCTTTTTGGTGCTGGGGATCGAACTCAGGGCCTTGTACTTGCTAGGCAAGCGCTCTATCCCTGAGCTAAATCCCCAACCCCTCAGCTCTTTTAGAGACAGGTTCTTGCTAATTTATCCAGGCTGACCTTGAACTTGAGATCCTCCTGCTTCAGCCTCCCTACAAGTGGGATTACTAGTATGTGCCACCACACCTGGCTACATATCACTATTCTTGAATAAAGCATGAGAGAGCATATGTGTATGTGTGACTTTTTTTCAGAATTGGATAAAAGTGCAACGTCTGTTGTCCACATGGCAAAGGCCCTCACAACAACCTGCAAGCACTGATCCACCTTAAGAATGGTTTATCAGGAAAGACTGAACGGAAGTATAGGAAGAGGCCAGGTTGGAGGAGCCCCACAGGTCTTTTTGGGAAGGGATATTCGAATGTAGTGTGACTTGATGCGGTCACGACAAAAGCAACTGTAAGTCCAAGAAGGCCAAGCACTAGGGGTGGAGTTCAGCAGCAGATCGCCTGCCTGGCACGGGCAGGGCCCCGAGTTGGATTCCTAGTGCCACCAAGAACCATAGCAACAAAATCAAAACAAAACCCAAGAATGCAACATCGGAGATTTTTCTTTCCTGCTCTTAGTGGTGCTGGGCATGGGACCCAGGGCCTCACCGGCCAGGAAGGGGCCACACTGCCGGGCTCCACCCAGCCCAGCAACGGCGATCACAACAGGAGAGCGACTCCAAGGATGAAATCTCGAGCCTTCAGCAACTCGGATGAAAAAGAAAATCTTCCTGTTCACTAGCCTCTCCCTGAAATTGAGCATTCTGGTCAATTTGGGATGCAGGCAGGAAGCCACATTAACGGGTTCTGTGATCGAGGCAACCAAGAAATCAGATGTTTTCATGTAACATCTTGGTGGTGGTAGCTATCTTGAAATACCATTTATGCGCCTCACTACTGCAGACCAAGAGCGGTCACTGGATGCCAGGGCTTATTCAACGTGTGAATGGAGGAAATCTGTCTGAAAGGGGTCGGCAGGCACTGGCAAGTACTAGAAGGAGCTTGGCCCCGAGGCCTCCCACATGGGCACCATTGGTGGTAAGAAGCTTGACAACAGACAGGCGTCTCTGCTTCTCACACCTTCATTTTCATCTCTGCTAAAATAGAAGAGCCAGGTGTGATGGCACGCGCCGGCAATCTCAGCATTTGGGAGGCTGAGGCAGGAGGATCACCGCAAATTTGAAGCCAGCCTAAACTACACAGCAAGTCCCTGTCTCAAAAACAAAACAAAAAACAGCAGAACTCCTGCTGCATGTGGGGAATAACACGGTTCTATTCTATGCGGCTCCTTAGAGTGGCTTTATACAAGCTGAAGTGGCTGCTTATACTCACATAAGTTTGTATGGTTATCACCGAAGATGAGTATTGAAGGAAAATTTACTCCCCAATGTAGTCACGAGCCTTTGTGGGGGACTGTAATGACAGCCCTTCCTGTCATACTTGCCACAGCATGTAGACACCCAGGACGTTTTCCCTGTCATCTCACAGTACCCATACGTGAAGTCTGACCTCACCATTCTTGCAAAAAAAGACGTTCTCTACTTCAACACTCAGATCCCAAGTGGTTCTGCCCTTGGATCGCCCCTCCTCCAGAGATTGACGTCCCAGATTAAGGATGCCTATGGAGGCCCTTAATGGGCCCTGGAGTCCATTACACACAGGTTTGATTAGCTGGGCTGGGCTGGGTGTGACTTTCAGAAGTTCACTTCTCTGAAACCAGTTTTCAAAGCCTGCCAGCTGGGAATCACGTAGGGGATACGCTTGTTAGTGGCTTCCAGTGCCTTTTCCTCCTACTCCGGACTCTGGTTGGTCGACCCCGGCCAGGAGTCTTGCTTCCATGGTCGAAGGCCCTTTCCAGTTTACTGGTGACACATTCAGGGTTCTTTCTGATACATACTTTTTCTTCCTTCAGACAGGTGGCGACATAACTTGCAGGCCTGCTGCACGATGAAAATGCAGGTTCTCTTACTGAAAAAGGAAAGATTTTCAAGATGGCGACAGCAGCATATGGGGCCCCCTTGACAGAGCAGGTCACAGATGCACGAGGACAGTTTGCCCCTTCCACTTGCTGCAGGTTGCTCTCCTCTCAGATTGCACAGTAGCATCCTGCAGGGCTCTGGACAGTACAGAGGCTGCTATAGCTTGGATCTGGGGTGTCTCTGCAAGCCCTGCATTGAAGGCTCGGTCCCCAGCCTGTGGCACTGCTGGGAGACAGCGGAACCTTTAGGAGGTAGGGCCTAGAGGGAGGAAGTGAGGTCCCTGTGGAGTGCCCTGGAAGGGGCACTGGGGCTCTGGCGCCACCCTCTTTTTACTTCCCAGTCACCAGGTAAACAGGACTCCTTTTATGATGTTCTGTGCGTCACAGGCCCAAAGCAACAGAACTAAGTGACCATGATGAAACCTCAGAAATGGTGAGCCAAGACAAACCTTTGCTCCTGTGAGTTTCTTTGGGTATTGTGTCACAGCGGTGGAAAGCTGACCAACGCAGATGTGTGGGCCCCACTCCCAGAGAGACTCCACACACCTGCAGCTTCCTGGGCGACGGCACAGGTGAGTGTGGCTGGGAACCACTGGCCAGAACTCAGCTCCTTGGCTGCCTTGGAAGGCAGCCGCGGGCCAGCACCCAGGGCAGAGGCAGTCCTGGCAAAGCCCTGAGATGCATGTGTGTGCTCACAGCTTGAGGGCTCCGGGACCCGTGCCAGGTCTTCCATGGGAAAGCCACCTCTGACCTGAGTGAGGACACATGATACTCTCGGGCCCAGCATCTCCTTCCGGTCTTTTTTTTTTTTTTTTTGGTGTCACGGATCGAACTCAGGACCTTGTGCTTGCAAGGCAAGTACTCTAACCACTGAGCTAACTCCCCAGCCCCCTGCTTCAGTCTTTTAACCGAGGGAGCTGCCTGCCAGCATCCTTCGCAGGACAACAGTGGCTGTGGGATCTGGCAGGGAGGCAAGCAAGTTTCGGGGGTATTACAGAGAAGAGGTGTACCCTTCTGTCCTAGTTGGAGCCTAGGCTGCCACCCTGGACAACCTGAGGGAAAATAAGGGCGAAGGTAGACAGAGTTAGCTATTCTTTTCCTTCCCTTGAAAAAGAAAATGAGAGGGAGCAAGGTGGCGGCACAGCAGGGGTAAACCAATTACTGTTTTTGTTACAAGCTAATAGATTTCATCATTAGGCCAGATGCCTGACATAGCCCATTTCACAGATGAGCAAACCAAGAATTAGAGGTAAGAGCTCTAGCTGGCTGTCAGCCAGAGGCAGAATTTCCCCACCCCCTCTATAAGCTCATCAGCTTATCACAAAAGGCGGCTTCTAGAACAATGGGGACGGGGCTTGGGGGAGACCAGGCCACAAACTTATAGTTACCAGAAGAGTGATCTCGGGTGAAGGCCGCGCCAGGTGGCGATGGCCGTGATAGCAGGTGGTAATCGCTACACGTGTTTACATGCGTGCTTATCAAGTCGCTGTGTTGTGCATATGAACTGTCATTTCTCAAGTAAATACTTTGAAAGGCGGCTTCTTCAGGATAGTTTCTTCACCGCCTTCCCAGATGTGTCACCCTGGCAGCTGCAAGAGGGTCCTTGGCGCTTCACCTCCGTCCTCCCCTTGGGCAGGGAGGGGCTGGGTACCTGGGGCAGCGTGGTCCCAGGGGCAGTTGACGTGGGGCCCAAATTTCAGTGATCAAGGTAAATACTGTCATGCAGTTGTTTTAGAAACCAAAATGAATGCAGAAAAATCCACAAACAAAACCTGCAAACTTTTAAACACATGCGGGGTGCAGTGCTGCACTTGTAAAACCTGCCTCATCCCTATGCCAAGGCAACTACTGATAAAACCTGTTTACAAGAACACAGTGAATTCCCCAGGAACACACAAACACAAAGCTGTGAGGCCAGAGTTTACTGATTTTTATTAAGATAGTGCATTAAGATATTACTGTCCCTCAGCTGGGTGTGGTGGCATGCACCTTCAATCCCAGCACTCTGGGAGGCTGAGGCAGGAGGATTGCAAATTCAAAACTTTGTCTCAAGATAAGAAATAAAAAGGGCTGAGGATGTAGTTCAGGGCAAAGGCCCTGGGTTCAACAGCTAGTACCTAGCTAAAAATATTATTGCCCTTCTCCCAACTCTGGACGGCACCTGAAGGGACTGAAGCGGCCAGTGCAGGGTGAAGTTCGTGGTGAGCACCTGGCCTAGTGTTGGGACTTTAGTGTCACCTTGTCAGAAGGGCAACAGAACTGAAGCTCATCCGGTTTCCTGAAGAAACCAAATTCCTATTCTAGAGTATCTAGAAGGTAGCAAGAAAACTCCAGCAAAAGGACAAGAGGATGTGACTTTGACTTCTGCTCTCTCGGATTTTTTAGCTCAGCTGAATAAAGATGACGAGGATCTAATTTTTCCCAGTAGCTGCCCTGGAACTCATCTGCCTGTTGCACAAGCAACACCTCCCCTTAGTAAGCCCAAGAGATTCAGTCTGCCACATTTCTCCCATTGCCTTTTACTCTAGGCCTACGACCGTATTGCTTATAGTCAGAGGTGAGCAAGCTGTGGCCCTGCAAATCATGGCCTGCTCTTGTGAGGCTGTGTGTGCGTGTGGTACTGAGGGAACTTAACCCAGGAACTTTACACTGATCTACCTCCCAGCCCTTTTTGAGTTTCTCTGAGTTGCGCAGGCAATTTTCTCTCCTCCTGCCTCAGCCTCACAGAGACTTAGGAAGACAGGTACGTACCACCACACTCAGTTTATAAATAAAGATTTATTGGCACACAGTGACACCCCTGCCCTTCCCTATTCTCTGCAGCTTCTTTAGTTACAACAGCAGAGTGGGGCCACTGGGCTGCAACAGCAGAAGTAAACAGAGCTGAGGAACCGCCATGGGGAATGGGGCCAGAAATCCCCAAACATTTACTATTCAGGCCTTTTCCAAAAAAAGCTTGCCAACCCCTGGCCCAGTTGAAGGTAAAGAGCAAACATACTCATTCATTGATTCCTCTTTCGGTAGGAATCAACTCCACGGATGGGGGCTGGTATAGAAACTACCATCTTGGCCTGTGTCAGCTCTGCAGCCCTTTACTGCTGAAGCTGTTTCCCGGATTTGGTCCATAACCAGGTATAATTTAACTCTCACCCCAGCAGGTATGGCCAGTTCACCCCCAGCTCCTGCTCGATTTTATTTAATCCCGTGAACTGCCACTTTCTAATTTCCTTGCCCATAAAATAGGGGTTAAACCACCTCCACTGAAAGTTTCCTGGTGCTAGTTTTCTCTCAGAGCTCACTTTTTTCTGAACCTCAAATTCTTGCCATCTTCAAAATTCCTTTTTTCAATTTTTTTAAGTAATCCTAATTTAGGACTAGTAATCCTAATTTACCAATTTTATTTTTTGGTGGTACCAGGAAATGAACCCAGGACCTCGTGCATGTTGGCCAGGTGCTCTACGGCTGAGCTACGTCTCCGTCCCTTCTTACAATTTTTATTTTGAGATAGGATTTTGTTAAGTTGCCCGGGCTGGCCTTGAACTCACGATCCTCCTACTTCAGCTCCCTGAGTAGCTTGGATCATGAGCACGTGCCATCACACCAGCAACCTATTTATTCTCTTGAACTGTGATTTTTTTTTTTTTTTTCAAATCCTACTTAATGTTTCTGCCAGAAAGTTCAACCTTTTTTAGTGGTTCTATAAGTCACTCTCACCACGTCAGATTGAAGTGCTACACAGGAGGGCTTGGCAGATCTGATCTGCCACCTGCTTCTTTGTGACATTTTACTGAACATGGCCATGTTCTTTATTCTTGTAGTTTCTGGTTGCTTTTGTGCTAAAATCACAGAGCTGAGTGGTTACAAAAGAGAGTTTAGAGTCCATAGTGCCTAAAATATTTAATCCCTGGCCCCAAACTTTCTGCTCACCTCTGTTCTACTGGGAATCCAAATTTGCTATGTGATACCAGGTTGCATCTGAGACCCCTGAAGTCCACATAGCTGTTAACAAAAACCGCCTCTAAAAAGGCTGGTACCTTTCCTGTTTATCTGAAGTGCTATAATACCAGAAGAACAGGAGACGTTCGTGTGATTTCCATCTATGAGTTCCCACTTGAAAGGTCAACAACCTTATGGTTCTAGAAATGCAGATAAGACTCATGACAAATGGCAGGGAAGTAATAACGGAATCTGTACAATAGCCCTGCATTCAGTAAGCCGGCGCTTTTCTGATAAAAAACAACAGCCCCAAAGCAAAACAGTGATGAGCTCTGCCCTGGGTACCTGCTGTCGTTTTAATCTTTTCTTCTCACACCGAGTGCCAGCAGTGCACCATCACCTGCCCGCTGCAGAACTTAAATGGAGTCAGGATTATTTAATCGTTGTCACAAAATCATCTTTGTACCTCTCGTTATCTCACAAGCAAAACATTCCCCTGTATTCAATCCATAAAATCCTTCCTCCTAGTTTACCAAAAACAATAGTCCATTTCAAAAGTATAACTGTTTAGTTTCACAAAGACACATGAGAATTTATAATAAAGAATTTGAAGAAAAGATGCCAAAGCAGCTCTGGGTAAATGCTACCTCCACCGGAAATCCAGAGCCATGTCAACCTCAGTCCAGGTAAAAGGTCCATATATGAGAGGGTTAGATTTCCAACTGTGTGTTATTCAGCCCACACTCAATGCTGTGTTGTTTTACACCTCACACATCCTAGAACCAACCCCAGAGCTCACACAAGCACAAACATTTCAAATTCTACAGCACACAAGTGCAGCCCGGGCCAGCGTTAGCTTGGTCTCTGGCGCCACCTCCAGGTCAGAATGCATTTCACCGCATTGCAGGAATCACGAGCCGGCCAACGCGCATTTATAATTAAATTACTGAATGGGGTGGGGGTAGGGGATGGAGAACCCCCTACCATAACCTGTCTATATAGGAATATCCACCAGTATGCAGATGAGTTCGCCCTTTTATTATAAAACATAAAAGAAACCACACAAATGTATCACTGATAACCACCATTCAGGTTAAGAAATAGAACTTTCTCGGTCACCCCAGACCCTCCGCATACCCCATCTCTTAGCCCTTCCCTCTATACACATTGGTTTATCTGGAGATTTCCGTGTTGTCTAACTAGTTTAACAACGCCATCAGAGATGGATCAGTTTTAAAGTCGGCATCCTTCACAAGGAAGCTCTTCCTACTGACAGACCACGCTCCGTGGACCCCGTATTTGAACGAGCAAGGCAACTTGCCCAGTAATTCCTGCAGGGCAGACAGAGCCACGGAGAAGCGGCCCCAAGTGTCGCTTTGGCCTCTGCCCTCGTGCCACGGTCATATCAACCACGGCTGCTGGTGGCCTGGGAGGTTGGGCCACCTTGATGGCCTCGCTGTGGCACCCACATTTGAGAGCCTCTGGCCACGCTAGAGGTCACGGCTGGGATCCGACGGCGCCTCGAGCTGCCCCACAGAGACCAGGGGGCCGAGCTGCACCGGGGCGCCGCTCTCAGGAGGGAAGGTGACCAGGTTCGAGTTTTTGTTGTCACTCTGGTCACTGTGCTGCTTCCTGTGGCACCTCAGAGAGTCGTCCCTGACAAAGGAGGCGCCACAGGTCTCACAGCGGAAGGCCCGCTGGGTCACGATCTTGGCCACGTGCTGGGGGCCACCCTCTCTGGGCCCCTCCTTGCCCTGCGGGGCCCTGTTCTCCGTTTTGGCCTCGTCCCTGTGCGCCTTGTCGATGTGCTTGGCCAGGCTGCTGGGCCGCTTTGTGTCGAAGCTGCAGAAGTCGCACTTGAAAGGCCGGTCCTTGCAGTGGACCCGGCTGTGCACGCGCAGGGCAGCCGCGCTGGAGCAGGAGTAGCTGCACTCGGGACACTTCTCAGGGTGGTCGGCCTGGTGCAGCCGGTTGTGCTGCATGAGGTCGGCCCGGTCCCGGCCCTGGAAGGCGCAGTGCAGACACTTGAAGGTGTGCTTGATGCGGACGTGCGACTTGAGGTTGGCCTTCATGGTGCAGCGGACATCACAGAACTCGCACTTGAAAGGCTTCTCCCCCGAGTGCACGATCATGTGCCTTTTCAAGTCCGAGCTGATTTTGAACTTGGCGCTACAAAGCCAGCACTGGAAGGGGGTGTCCCCTAGCAACGGAAGGTGTGTTTCCATTAGAGCAGGCAGCAACACGGAACTCCCCCCAACATGCATTAGCACACAGCTACGAGATGAGGGCGTCCTGGGAAATCCGACTATTTGCAATTTCTTGGTAATGACAATACTCACCGTGTGTACTAACTCCGTCTGCACAATGATCCAGGAGTATGAGTACCCCCATTTTACAAATGGTACAACTGAGGACCAGAGAGGTGAAGTAGCAAGCAATCTGAGCTCTAGATTCCTTTCTCTGCAGCCACTGCTGAATACTTTCAGGCATTTTGGGGGTTTTCACTTTCACTGTCCTTAGTGGACTATAGCAGGGCTAAGAGTCTCACTTGTCCTACAGATCCAGCAGTCGCCCTCATGCTGATGCACAATTCCTGCTCTTCTAGGGTTTTCTTTTCTTTTTTGTGGTATTAGAGCTTGAACCCAGGACCTTGTACCTGCAAGACTGGCGCTGTACTACTGAGCTACATCCCCAGACTTTTTATTTTATGTTTCTTCAAGCCAGAATCTTGCTAAATTGCCCAGGTTGGCCTCAAACTTGTGATCCTCCTGTCTCAGCCTCCCAAGGAGCTGGGATTACAAGACTGTGTCACTACATTTGGCCTAGTGTTAGCTTCTGAATTAGCCTTACAGCTTAGTCCATCAGAATGAGAAATTTTTTGAAGATCTCTCCTTCTTCTTCATACTAACTTTGTACTTGTTAGGACGAGCTTTACTTTTTCATTTCAGTTCAAAAAATGTCCATCCTGCCCTGTGAATTCTTATACATGAATTGTTCTCAGATTTCAACTTTAAAGACAAACTAGAACTAATTTAAATTAAGACCGAGTATGTGATGCTCCCCATGGCCAAACACTGCACCAGGATCGCAATCAGCCTCTTACAGGGCCACCGTCCTACGCTGATAGCATCAAGGTCCGACTGCCCCCTCTGCCTTCATGCTCACTCACAACTGTTTTCGTGTGCTTCCTGACTGCGCTGTGTGTTTCTTGAGGGAAAAAGAATCTCGTATAATCTCAAAAGACATCCAGTCTCTAAATTATATAACCTTTCACATGGAATTTTAAATGTTTTTTTCCTTAATCTCTTATTTACTTTTAACATTCTGTTCCAGTATCATCTTGATATTTCTCTCTGCTGTGAGCCATGTAAATATATTTAGATATTCATATATAAAACATTTCACACCAGATTTTGTTTTCACCCTTGTTCTGCTGGAGCACATCTTCTACTAATTTTACTGATGGAGGCTGGGAGTAACATCTTAAGTCCTTGCTTAAACTTTAATTCCAGGCTCATACATGAGACAGTTTGGCTGGGTAGAGAATTCTACATTTGAAATCATCTCCCAACATTGAGGGCGCTGTTCCTCTGCCTCTTTTTAGGAACCAACAGCAGAGGACGTCTTTCCTTTATTTGTGGAGGGTGCTGGGGATTGATCTCAGGGCCCTGCGCTTGCCAGGCAAGTGTTCTACCCCTGAGCTAAATCCTCAGCCTCTCAGGACATCTTTCTAGGTACGAATCTCCCTCTAGCTCACTTCATCCTGATTGGCATCTTGGGACCCCTTTCATTCTTCCAGCCCCTTAGAATTATAAAATCATTTGGTTTTCTCTTGTCTGTCTTCTTTTCTTCCAGGCCTAGTAGGAAAACCAAGTTTCAGGTTCTTGTCCTTAGTTCTCTAAAACAGCTTTTTCGGTAATCTCTGGGAAATTTTATTAACTGTACAGCTAGCAGCCAATTTTAATTTATGCCTCTTTGTCCTATGTCTTTATAGAATTCTCTATTTGGATGCAATGTTTCTGCCAGAGATGGACATCGACTAGCGTGTACAAGTTTTTGTCTATTACCTTCATACTCTTATTTCAAAGAGTCATTGTTTTTAGAGTTGGTACATTTCCTACAAATGGCTCATCACCCTCAGTGGAACATATTTAGAAGAGCAGACAGGTTTAAGGACAAGATGCAGATGTCATGCCTGCTACTGAGCAGCTTCAGCAGTTTTGTCAATAGGCTTCGGCTTCTCCTCGTGCTTTGTGGCCTTGTCTACATGCCACGTCCAAGTCCAAAGCTCTCGGCACATTCAGACTCGGGCTGGAGGGTGGCTCCCAGCTCCTGCCTGCCTCTGTCTGCTGCGACCCAGCCTCCTGCCCTCTTTTTAACATCAGCATACTCTATCTGCTCACCACCGGCCGTGAATTCACTGAAACGCTCATCTTGTGAGCCTCATTATGAAGGCCCCTATCCTCTCTTTTTCTGTGTCACATTAGTGCGGTCCTGTCTAGCTACCATTATTTCAGTGAAGTCCCACAAAGAAGGGAAAGAAAAGCTTCTAGATGTATAAGTTTGTGATCTGCAGTTGCATTCAACAGACTTCACTACATTCCTGAATTAAGCCATGCAATCAGGGTATAAATCAAAATACCGAAACGTCTAGTTTATAGGTCGGGGTTTTATTTGAGATAACTGTTTGTCACTCGGCTGTTGTATTGAGTAGCCATCCCCAGATGTATTCTGTACTCTGCAGTTAGCTTATAAAACCCAGCTGTCTGACCATCTGTTTCACTGAGAGCTGTTTTTCTGGCAGCTAAAACCTGAACAAGCCACGTAATCACAAACTCTAAATTCTCCCACTTCTATCACCAAGTGACTTAAGCCGCCCGTGTCTTAAGGAAACGAAGGTTCGGGCATGAGCGAGAAGGCGCCCCGGGGCGGCCGCGGCCGGGCTTACCGGTGTGGGAGCGCAGGTGCACCGTGAGCTGGCTGGAGTTGCGGCTGGCGTAGGGGCAGAGCTGGCACTTGTAGGGCCGCTCGTCCGAGTGGATCCGCAGGTGCTTCTTCAGGCTGCTGCTGTCCACGGCGGCATAGTCGCACAGGTGACACTTGTGTGGCTTCACACTTGTGTGGCACCGCATGTGCATGGTCAGGTTGTCTTTCCGGCTGAAGCGCTTGTCACAGAACTCACACTTGTGTGGTTTGTCTCCTGCAAACACACAAGGATTCAGAGTTTTAAGGATTTCTCAATCAGGATGACCACATAGCTTTGACCGAGATGGAAGCCTGGACACACGGACCAGCTGCTTCCCTCTGTCCAAATACCCGGACGCAGAAAAATGAAGTCTAAATTGGTACGATGACAACATTTTTACTTTTACTACCTCTAATTGTAATTTAGCATTTTGTCCAGTTCTGAGTGCAGGCAGCAAACTACACTAATAACAGCACCTGAGACGTTCACTGTATACAAGACAGGGTCCTATCACATCACGCCTGCGGCATGTCTCCACCTGTCACTTTGCTTCAGTGAGGGCAGTTAATATCGCAGCCGCGACAGCCTGACTCTAAACACAGGCGAGGTCACTGCTCAGGGCACACTCACCACTCAGGGCTACAGAGCCTCTCGCGATGCCAGTTCTGCCTCGGTGGGTCTGGTGGGGCCTGGGATCCTGCATTCTCGCAGGCTCCCGGGGAGGCTAACACTTTGGATGGTGAGCATTTGATGCATTAAAATACTATACATTTGACATTTTGAAAGCAATTACATCAAAATACAGTTATTGAGAGGGTGCTGGGCCTCGCGCTTGCTAGGCAACTGCTCTACATCTGAGCTCAATCCCCAGCCCCCCGCGTTTCTATTTCTTAGGTGTCTGTCTGGACCTAGTACCACTGGGGTTAGTATTCACCTGTAGAAGTCTTTATATATTCTGAAAATTAGCTCTGTCCTTTGCTACAAATTTCTTCCTGCGGAACACTTGTTTTAACTTTTAATTGGTGTCTTGTTAAGTTTTTGTCTTTGACTTAGTCGTAGTTAATCAGTTTTCTCCTCCGTAGTTTATTTGCCTATCTGCTTATACCACATACTTGTCCTCTGGCAGTTCAGGCTTGAGCGTTTCAGCGGTTGCATTTGGAATGGAGAAGTGAAGGGCTGTTGTCTTCACCCCAACAGACCACTGACCGGCCCACATCTGCTCCCCTGTTCCCCACTTACCTCAAACACCACCTAGGTCAGGGTTTTGAGCTTTCCTTCCCTGTATGCCTATTTCCAGGCTCTGTTCTGTTTCCTAGTTGCTTATTACAATTCCACTACCACACTGTTTGAATTCTAGTTTCAGGACATTTTATTTCTGATAAAGTAAAAGGTCTTATTGTCCAAGAATGTTCCTACTTTCGTGCCTCCTTCCCTTCAGGTGTACTTTGTTATTGAGAAAGCAGGTGGGATACTGGTATGGATAGGGAGGTAGCAAAAGAATCTCATTCTGTCACTAAATTCAAATGGTATAATTTATTTATCTTTTACTAGAATGATTAAAAAGTTTGAAAACACATACACATTCATACGTGCACAGGGTGATCAAAATGTAGGCTGAATGTTTAGATTTTTAACATTATTAGAGTAAAAAACTTTGCCCTTAATCCCCTTCAAAATACTGTCCCCTCACTTTGGGCATACTTATCCCATCCCTCTTGCCCCTTTCTGAAGCAGCTCTGAGAGTCCTCTCTTGGAAGTGTCTTTATGAGGTGCCATAAAAAACATGGCGATGCTGCTGCCATGTGCCATCCCGTAAAGAGGCAGTCTTGTGAAAACATTACGGCATGTCTTCATCAACCTTATTTATCACGTGTGGCCCTATGCGACTTCTGGCTCTTCCTTAAAGTCAAAATGACCATGGAAGGTAAATGTTTTGAATCAATTCAGAATATCAGGGCAGCCACAAAAGTGAAACTAAAGATGCTCACGAAAGAGGATTTGGGAACTGCTTTAGAGTGTGGGAAGAGGGAGGGATGAGGGTCTGAAGTGAGGGGGAGTATTTTGAGGGGGCTACTGGCAATGTGTATCTTACTGTAATAATTTTTTATTTAAACATTCACTATTTATCACACTTCAATACATATAAGATCATATCTATATCTGTGTAAGAGATTTAAACTTTTTTTAAATCCTCTATTGAGAAATGTTAACATGAGACTTCCAGTCAAGATTTTACATGGGAAACAGGAATAAAGCATGTTCTATTCTGCTCTTGCCCTCTTCCACTGCCCACTCTATTTCTATTATGTGATTAGAGACAACTTTAATCCACCAACATGATGTTCTAAAAGTTTTGAATTTTCGAGCATTTTGGATTTTCAGATTAGGGATATTCAACTAGTAAAGTCCATGCAAATATTCTAAAATATAAAAAAGAAAAAAACTCCAAAATCGGAAATGCTTCTGGCCTAAGCATTCCTGATAAAGGATATTTAACCTGCACTTAATTTTCTGAGGTGATCAGTCATATTAACAAAATGGATTTTTTTCCCTATAATATATAATGAAATGGATCAATGTTTGGAGAAAATTGCATAAATTGTTGAGTATTTCCCAAATGACTAATGCGAGATGTGAAGAAATCAAGCACTAGTAAGAGCCATTTGAGGGGCTGGGAATTTAGCTCAGTGGTTAGAGTGTTTGCCTAGCAAGCACAAGGCCCTGAGTTCGATCCCCAGCACCAAAAAAAAAAAAAAAAAAAAAGAGCCATTTGAAGTGCAAAAGAGTCTAACAGATTTAAATTTAACAGTTTGAAAAAGTCACCGACGTGGCTGCAGATCCCATATAGCAATGAATCTTTAAGAAACCACCTTTGTTGTGTTTTGCAATAACCATTTCTAACATGAGAGGTCAGATTTTCTTCATACACATCTATGTCACCATTAGCCAATGTGACGCATTGCAATGGACTCCATACAGAAATAGATAGAAAAATCTGGCCAGCTGTTAATCTGGGGCTAGTCAGAGACTTGCAAAGGCATAAACAGTGCTGCTCTTCAATACATTTTGCCTTGAAAAACACACTTCATAAAAATATTATGTTACTATCTAGTGGGCTTATTATTTTCAGATGAATCTTTTCCAACTTACAATTGTACTAATATTCCAACTATGATGGAATACAAACAAAACTTGATGGAGCCTTCAGTTTTTCAGTGTACAAGGATCCTGAAACAGTGTCACAGGGATGCTACTGCCGGCTCATGCCTGAGCGAGCTGTGAGCTTCCCGGGCCTGTCTCCTATTTTCCATTCACTAGTGAGGAGACAGCAAGAACTGGAGCATTTGCCCTGTACCCAGGGACACAGCCTAAGCTTACATCTGCTAGAGGAGCAATCCATCTCCCTGACACCTGCCTCTCTGACTGGGGGCAAGGCCTTCTCTGTACTTCCTGTGTCCCAGCATGCTCTGTAGTATGTCAGTAAAACTGCCCTGGCCCATTTCTCTAGGTCAACCTTGGCACTACGAACATGTGGGGCCCTGTGGTGGAGCTGCTCTGTGCACTGCAGGCTTTGGGCAGCATCTCTAGCCTCTACCTGCTAGAAGGCAGCAGCACGACCCGAGCTGAGAATGACCACTCAAGTTACCCTCAGGACAGAGTTACCCACTTTCAAGTGGCTTAAAGTGACCGTATTGGTGGACCCTTCCAAATTCCCTCCCAATGGCTCCCAAAATCCTCCTTCTCTTCCTGACAGCCATTTCTGTGATGCTAACGAGCAAACATTTCACTGAAAAGGAAACAATTTGCCCTCCCCAGGCAAAACTAACTCTTCATTCTGATTTCTACAGGACCATGGCCGTTGCTGGCCAAGACCACTAGTTGTCTGGAAGGCTTACTCCCCTCGGAGATGGCGCTCTACAGGAGGAACTGACAAGTGGCTGCCCTTCTTGAGACCATTCCCAGCCCTCCTCGATGCCTGGCGTGGCTATGGTGAGCTAGGGCACAGGAAGCTGCTCCTGGGCCATGGCCTGAAGGAGGGACATCGTGGGCTCCCCAGGCCTCACTTCTACTTCCCACTGATGAAGAGATCCAGACAGCTGGACGGGTGGCCTTGGGCCCAGAGGATGACTTGCTCCCTCTTTGTTTTCTTCATTAGCAGGGGACTGAATGCAGAAGCCTTTGTACTGAGCTACACCCTACTTCTCCCCCCGCCTCACCATTCTGAGGTAGGTCTTGCTAAGTCACTAAATTGCCCAGGCTGGGGTTGAACTTGGAATACACCCATCTCGGCCTCCGAGAGTGCTAGGAGTACAGACGTGCACCACCACACCCAGCTGACGACTTCTTAAACTGTCCTTGAAAAATAAAGGTGATTATGTTTAAGTCACTGAACTTGGATTGTGTAAGAGCTCAGGCAGCGAGCACAGCACTCCGAACGAAGGATTGGCAATGTTTGTTGTAAAGGGCCAGAGAGTAACCGCGGCAGCACTTTAGGCCTCTCGTACCACCTCTGCTTTAGATCACGGATCCCTCCCTTGGCTTTTGCACATTTTACCTCTCTGTCCTGAAAGGCGCCTTCCAGTGGTGATCTTACTGCTCTTCCCTAAGATTCCTGCCCATCTCTGTCAGTCTCTTCCTCCTGCCCCTTCTGCCCCTGTCCCGGCCCACCTGACTCAGCCAGGAGCCAGGGGCAGAGGCCATCGCTGCCTGACCCCATACCCGTTTCCTCCTTCCTCCCTCCTCCAACTGTGGAACCAACGAACGGCTGCCTACCCGTGTGGATGCGAAGATGGCGGTCCAGGTCTTTCATGCCGTGAACGGTTTTGAACTGGCAACCTAGCAGAGCAGAGAGAAAATACGGCTCTTAAAATCTACACAGTCCCTGACTTATTATGGTTCGACTTACCATTTTTTGACATCGGTGGTGTGATAGTGGTGTGGGCATGCACCCATGCAACCATTCTGTTTTCACTTTCAATATGGTATTCAGTGAATTCCATGCAATTCCATATTTTATTATAAAACAGGCTTTGGGATAGATGACGTTGCTCACCTGTAGTCTAAAGGAAGCGGACTGAGCACGTTTAATGCAGGCTGGGCCAAGCAGGAAGGGGTTAGGAGCATTAAATGCATTTTCCACTCAGGATATTTTTCACTTAAAGTAGATTTAGCAAGACTTGGCCCCTTAAAAGCCCATGAGCACTGAACGTCAGCGGGGAAGCTGTGGATCTGAGGTTCTGGGGAGCCACACTGGGGATGCTCTGGATATCGGGAGCCTGAAGGAGCCCGCCTGAGCCTTGCGGATTCTCACCCATGAGATCGTTTGAGCGCCGTGCAGATCTGGCGTGTGACTCGAAGTCTGCACCGCCGAGCTGGGCACAGAAAAGGGGCTCCGCGTGTCAGGCTTTACTTTTTACCTGGGTAGCAACAGTTGAACGTCCTCTCCCCGAGGGTAGCCGTGTGTTCTCTGGACTCCGGGGGAAGAGTGACAAGCAGGCCCTTCCGGGCGTCATCGCCTTCTGGGGAGGGGCCGTCCGGCTTTGGTACGTCGTTACCTAGCTCGGGAGCTGAAATGAGGCAGGAAGCTTCACTTACTTTTTCAAGTATAACCCCCAAGCTAAGTCCAACCATACGGTTAAGCTTGAGCTTATTTCACCTCCCATCACCAGCTCTTCAGAAATATTTTTAAAAATGGACCAGGCAGTCGGGCACGGTGGCACACACCTGTAACCCTAGCAACTGGGAGGCCGAGGGTAAGTTTGAGCCCAGTTTGGGTAACTGAGACTGTCTGAAGATTTAAAAAAAAAAGTGGGGGGAGCTGGGGCTGTAGCGTAGTGTGAAGGGTCTGGATTCAATCCTCAGTAGTGAGAAAAAAGAAAAGAAAAGAAAAAGACAAAAGAAGCCCGCAATGGCAGCACACGCCTGTAATCCCAGGTGCTTGGGAGGCTGAGGCAAGAGGGTCTCGAGTTTGATTTCAGACTGGGCAACTCAGTGAGACCCTATCCCTGGGTTCACGCTCCCATACTGCAAAATAAACAGGTAGAAATGAAAGCCATGTACATTCTAACTAGTCTTGTAAAAGTTCTCTTCCTCTAACGACCAATTTCCTAAAACTAACAAGAGAGAGTGTTCTCAGTAATACCACAGCGAAACAACTGGCATAATTCCAATTAAAGGCCACTGGGGTAATATGAAGATCTAGTTTTTAGAAATAATATCTAATTCATCACAGACTGATACTTTCATAGAATGTAATAAATGCAAATAAAAAAATAAATGCAAAGCACAAGAAAAACAAAGCCAAAAGTAAAAGTGCAAATTTTATTATTAGATACAGCTGAAGCCTGGAGATCCTGGCAGTGTGAAGTTGCTGTTTTTAAATGGTCACATTCTATTTCTGATATGTTTTGCTTCTGTTCAACAACAGGGCATGGACCACGCTTCAAGCATTGTTGCTGTCCAGGATAAAACAGGTGTTTCAACAAATAAATTGAAAGAAGAGTGGAAGATGGGAAACAGAGACAGACTCGAGGCAAGGATCTAACAGGACATCAGCACCTCATCTGGCTCCCGATTTCAAACACTGTAAAAACCACTCAGTGAGACCTATGCGGACTGCCTGGGAGTTGACATAAAAATTTCAGATTTTGCGGGGCATGAAAATAAAGTCTTAAAAAGCATTCTCATGATTTAGGCACGGATGTTGATATTTGCAAGTTGTATGTGAGGTTATCGCACCAGGGCCTTGAGACCAAGGCCACGCTCAAAAACACCCCTTCATTCTCCGGCTCCTAAAGTTTCAGTCTCCCCAAACTGGCGAGCCACCCGCCCAGAGGTCAGCTCCCACGAGCTGTTTGCTCTGTCCTCTGTGTTGCCTTGTCACAGCACACAAGCTGCCAGCTGCCCACTTCCACCTCCCCTTCTCACCCTTCTCCATAAAACCCCTGAGTTGGTAAGACACGGGCCGCTTGGGCCTCATTCAGGGGTCTCTCTCTGGTTTTAATCTTCACCAAGCCAGTCCTCAGCTTTGGTGCTCGATTCCTTTTTCTTTTTTTCCCCGACAGTACGATATGTATGTTTTGGTTCAGAATAATCCAGGGCAAGATGGTAGTCGGCCCTCAAGAGAAATAGGATTGGTCAGAAGTAGTTAACTGACAAAGCTCAACACTGGGTCTGTGCAGTTTGTGCCGTCATTCTCTCAGTTTTAGTATGGGCACACTGTGTGAAATCACCCTTAGTGTAGACAAACACGGTTAGATCACTTCATGTGGCTCCATCTAACACGTAAAAATCTCTGTAACAAAGGCTGAGTGGCCCTAACCAACTCCAAGGTATTATCTCCAAATAGACTCAAGTCCAAGAGAGGGAAAAATCCAGACGTGTCATCAGCATCGGATCTTGGGGTGGGGGGAAGAACCAAAACCAAAGACAGTGACAAGTTTATGAATTGCAGGACTTTTTTGTGGCCCTACATGATAATAAATGATAGATTCTGTCTTTAATGGGAGGCCTGTGGAGTGAAGGAATCTTACCATGAGAAACTGGAAAGCACGAAGGTGAAGATTTCAGTTCTAGGCGGTCAGCTGTGTAACTAGAGGCAAGTTACTTAACCTTTCCGAGTTTCCATTTACTCATCTGCATCAAGGGATAACATACATGCCTCAGAGATGTAGAGTTAAAACACACGAATAAGTCTAAGTTCTGAGTACAGTGCTGAAGCAGGGTTGAACACATGTTCTCAGTTACTTGGCTTCAGATACCAAAGTGAACAGAACTACAGATGCGACCTGAGTTTTGTTGTGGCATCCAAAGCCCCACAACACAGGTCTGAATGAGCCGTTGAGCTCACCGGCTCTCAAATGGGGGTTATTTTGCTCTTAGGGGACAACAAGCAATGCCCGAGGACATCTCTAATCCTCTTGATCCTGTGTGAACACATATGTGCAACAGTGGGTGGAAGGCAGAGATGATGCTAAACACCTTGCAATGTCTAGGACAGTCCCTACAAAAAAGAACTGAGTGTCCCCAAATGTCAACAGTGCTGAGGCTGCAGTGGTTTTTGCAAGTAAAGTTGTGACATCACTCGTGTCAGGGCCACTTTGGTCATGGGTTACAGGGAATCTCCCAGGCCTCAGCCCAGACTCACGCTTGGCAGTGGAGTTGGGGAGGCGCTGCCAAGGAATCTGCATTTTTAAGATGCACCTGGGCGATTCTGTCATGCCCCCCTGAGCCCTGCTCCCCAGTAGTATCACGAAGGACTGGTTAGAAATACAGAGTCTCAGGTCCCACCCTGGACCCACACAGTCAGTCCGTTTTAGCACAGCGTCCTCGAGTGATCTAGTACATGGGAGGTCTGAGTGGTCCTGGAAAAGTGTGAGACAAAAAACTAAGAATTTAATGATACTTGGAATTATGTTTCTCATCTAACTACTACTAGGTACGCATTTTTATTCACGGACGGCTTGCTTGGTGCAGATTTTGGAGACCTTTAGAAGAAAGGCACGAAAAATCAAATTGGCCACAATATACAGAGCAAGTGTTAAGCGAAGGATGAAGAAGGGGTACAGGGAGACCTTCTGTCATCCTGAAGGTTTTTAGAGCTTTGATGTAGCAAGCATGCAGCTGGGGACCCTTTGGAAGGCAGCTGGATGGATGCTTGGGGACAGAAGATGAAATAACATCTTTCCCATTTTAACACATTTCTGCAAACTACCAGAAAAACCAAAACAAAACAGAACCTCACAGCCAGTTGTTCTCACACGTGAGTGTTCACGAGCATGGCCCGGGGGCCTGCTAACACACAGGTGGGGTCCCATCTCTAGAGTCCCTGAGGGAAGGTCTAGAGCAGAGTCAGTACTTTTATTTCTAGTAAGTTCCCCCACCTGGAGTTTACACTCAGACTTTCTGCTGGCTGAGAAAGCAAGAAACTGGCTCAAAGATCCTCCAGGTTTCAGACCTTGAAGTTTCCATCCGATCAGAATCCACACTTCAGGCCGTCTACAGCCCACGGGCCCACCTGCGTGCTCCTGTCCCCACCTCTGCTACTATCCCTTAGAACACACACCCTGAGCTACTCAGCAGTTCACGTATTAAAGCTGAAAACCATCCAACTCTTCAGTGTTTTTAATTCCACAGAAGCCAAGTCAGACTGGAAACTGAAATATAAATGGTGTCGTACAGCTCAGTGGATTGTGGAAGTGACTGGGAAGCCAGCTAGTAAGTTACAAACTCTGGTTCTATCATTCATTAGCTGTGTGGTCCTTGGTAGTTTACTCAGTTTCCCTCTTCGTCAATGCTCACATCTGTAAAGTGGAGATTGTGGCCCCTTTCTCACAGGCTCACATGAAAATTAAATTTGTTAGTATGGGCTTAAGTCAGCACTAGATAAATGTATCAGCTCATCCCCTGGTGTTCAAGAGGTACCCGAGGGACCCCAACATACTAACGCAACCCTGAAAAGAGGCGAAAGAGGCAAAGGCCCAGGTGGGTTGAAGCCATCAGACCCGCAATCCACGTTAAGCAGCACCCAGATAGAGCCTGACGAGGAGGCGAAAGAGGCCTGCAGAGAGACTTCTTCACCTTAGCCCTCTAGGAACTCAAGGTCATTGGACGCCCCCTCTCCTGATAAAGCCGAGAGACACCGAGTCCGGAGGTGGAGGCCGGCAGGTCTGACACCCAGGTTAGCACACCGGGCACCGGCTGCCCCCGACAGGCCGTTGGTGCTGCCAGTAGGTACCTGCCTTCTCTCCTCGGTTACTGGGGTGATGGGAAGTCTGCTCACTTGATCTTTCTCACTATATTTTCCGCCTTAAACGCCTTGAGTTGCAAGGCAACGGCAAATGAAGAGGGGCTCAACCTTCAGAATACAGAGAGGCTGGCCCCTTGTTCAGGGTGCCTCAGTGGGGAGACTGTCTTCTTTGGACAGCACACTCCCTGGGGGGCCGGGGCACCTGAGCCCCTACAACACACAGCCCTCCTCCCAGGCCCCCAGCACACAGTACAGCCTCAGGAGGCGCCTCCCGGGGTGGTCTGCGGGAATTAACTCTGAACCCATCCGGGTTACTCAGCAATTCCCCTCTAGAATCGCTTTCCCGTGTGGGGTCAACACCCCAGCTCTCAGCTCGCCCCCGACCCGGACGTCTCAGACACCAGGAGCCCCTAGAGCCCCAACCCACCTAAATTCACTCTAGGCCTCGCACACGGTGACCGACACAGTATTTTGCTTATGGCAAGTTCTATTTTTACTCTTAAAAATACCAACTATTACTCTAGAAGAGCCCACATGAACCGCGCAGAAATGTGGTCCTCAAAGCCCTGGGACAGCTGGTGCGGAGGGGAGAAGATGCGGCTCCGAGGCGTGAACTACCGGGACCCCAACCAACGCCACCCCACCTTGCCGCGCCCGGAAAACGCGGGGAGAAGAGGGGAAAGTGCAGTTAGAGGTCCCCTCTCCACGCCCTCTCAGGAAGAAGGGAAGGCAGAGGAGCCTAAGCAGGGACCCAGACCGGCTTAGGCTGCGCCTCGGCAGGGCAGATTCCCCGCCCCGCCCCCGAGATTCCAGCCGGGCACCGAGGAATGCGGCTGCCGGGAACGCTCCCCTCCCGCGGGCTCTGCTCGGGCCTGGGAGCCCCGGACCCCGGCGGGGGCGGGCGGGCAGGGCGGCCGGGGTCTTGCTGCCACGTCCGGCCCCGGTGTGCACGCGGCAGCCGGCAGGAGCCCGCGCCCTGGACCCGCCCCCGTGTTTCAGGGTAGGACGCGGGGTCCCTCCGGGCCCCCAGGTCTCGGACCTGGCAGACCTGCTCGGGCTGCGCCTGGAGCGCCCTTCCCGCGCATCCTCGGTGGTACCTTCGCCGGACACCCCATTCGGGATGCGCCCCCAGCCCCACCAGACCCCCTCTATCCGCATTTTCCGCCCCTTTCCGGCGCTCCTCTCGAACGCATTTTACACTTAACCAGATTCCGCCGTGTGCCGCCTCTCGTTCCCCCGGACCCCAAACTCCGGGATTGGACTTTGCTCCCTCTTGCCCCTGGCTCCGTCCCTCCGCGGCCCCCAGCGGCAGGCTGGGCACGGTGGGAACTGAGATTTTCCAGACGCCACCCCCGTCCCACGCAAGGTCGCCCAGGGTCCCGGAGCATCCTTCCCGCCTGCCCCCGGCCCGGGGCTGCAAGCCCCCGCCCAGGCCTCGTACCTACTCGGGTCCGGGCGCCCCCGGCCCGCTTCGGCCCGCGCGCGGCGCCACTCACCCGGCTTCCCCGCCACCTGCGGGGCCGGCTCGGCGTCCTCCCCGCGCGCGGGCTGCGGCGCCCCGGCGGCGAGGTGCTGCGGTCTGGCCTGCTTGCGCCGCGACATGGGAGGGCAGCGGCCGGCGGCGGGTCCCTGCGAGCGGCCTGCTTCACGCGCAGACTTCCCGGAGCGCGGAACCACGACCGTCCCGGCGAGCCGGCTCCCCGGCTCTCAGCAGCCCTGACGGCGGCGGGCCGGAGCCCGGACCTCGGGGTCGGGTGCTCTCGGGCTCCGCCCCGAGCCGCGGACTCAGAATCTGCATTTAGCACGCTCCCCGGGTGGTCCGCGTGCGCAGTCAAGTTTGAGAAACCGCGTCTGCATTTTAACGAGACCCCCAGGTGATTCGCTGGCCCATTAAAATTTCAGAAGCTCAGCTCGCTTCCAACTTTAATGTGCGCACGAGTCACCGGGGATCTCGTTAAAATGCAGATTCTGACTCGCCGGGTCTGGGGCGGGGCCCGAGCTCCCGGCTCCCTAACGAGCTCCCGCGGGGCAGATTCGGACCTAATTGGTCTGGGCCGGGCCCTGGGCCTCGGTATATAGATGGATTTTAAAAAGATCCCCGCTATTCTGATGCACGGAGGAGGCTGGGAAGAACGGCCTCCGCTCCTGCTTCGCAAGCTCGGCTGCGTTTTGGAGTATAGAATTTAAAGGGGACCAGAGTGTCTCTAGCAGCAGGGCGAATTGTTTTTCCTGCAGGCGCCGATGGGGAAGAAAAAATGCAGATGGAGAAAGTTCTAGATTCTCGGTGGGGGCGGAGAAGCTGCATTCGTAGACGGCGCGGCTGCGCTCGCGGCCGAGGACCACACGGGACGCCGCCCGGCCGAGGGCGCGGCGCCCCCGCGGGGGACAGGCGCGGTCCTCCGGGCGGGCGGGAGGAGGCTAACTGCCTTCGTGCTCAGACTAGCCGGGACCTTCACGGGACCCGGGGTGCCCCCTCCTTGCACGGTATGAACGACATCCAACTGGTAGCAGGAAAGCCACCTACGTCCCCCGGCTGTTTACTTGCTTAAATTGGGGAGTTCCTTAAGACAGCTGCGCCCCAAGCGTGCCCGAGCCTGAGAATCACGTGGGCGCCTTGGTAAACACCCGGCCAGGCTTCGCTCCCAGTTCGGGGGGCTGGGTCTCACTGGTCTTAAACCTCTTGAGGTTGAGTTTTGTGGTGTGGTACGTCCCAGGTGGGTGGCTGGGCTCTGTGGGATTCAACAACACACGCAAGGCGCCCATTGCGAGGCGAAGGTGGGCAAAGCCAGGGCAGGGCCCGCGAGAAGCGCGCTTTTTACATTTTTCCGAGGCGGAGCTGTTTTCCTCCGACTTCCCTTTGATTTTCAAGCTGTGAATGGACTTAATTTGGGTCATGCTGGGTGAAATCACTCAGTATTAAATTTCCAGACCTTAACCTTACAACAACTTTAGTTTCTTTGGGATGTGTGTAGGTGGCTACACGTAGGGGTAAAGGGATTTGAAAACACTAACGTGCTCCCTCGCGAGCACAGCTAGGATGCTGATAAACCGGAACAGGACCGGGGTGCACTGAGGGCGGAGGGTGGGACATAGCTGGCACCCCTTGATACTGCTGAAGGGTGTGAGTGTGTGTGTGCCGTGTGCACACAATCGCACTAATCAGTCCTCGCCACCTGACACAATCATTATTGGTCTATTGTTAATCTGCATTTGGTTGTCTGTCTGCTCCTTGGCTTATTATGATATAATAAGGTAAGCCCCCTTCATCCCCCCAAAAACTAGGACCTTAACTAAGCCTATGTCTCTATGGCCCCTTCCCAACCTTCCCCTTGAATTCAATAACCATCAAACAGAATCCTTCATGCTTTGTTCTTTTGCCTTTTCTCTTCGGCAAGTTTTGTTTCACCCACCCATTTCTAAAATATATACCTTTTTTATTTATTGTTTAGGGGGATGCTGGGATCAAACTTGGGGCCTTGAGTTTGCTAGGCAAGTGCTGTACCACCGAGCTAAATTCCCAACCCCACATTTTTAATTTTTAAAGAACTTTGTAAAAAAGGGTACGTAACCTTCCTGGAATGACTTTTTTCCCGGTTCATGTTATTAGCTAAGATCATCCAGATGGCTGTTCGTCCATTTTGACTGATGCCTAACATTCCACAGTGTGAAAATACACGAGGTTTAGTCACCTACTCTTCTGCCCATTGGTCTTTGCCACCTTTCTGCCATTGCAACAGTGCCACTGTAAGCCAAGTTCTCACAAAGTGTCATGGTTTCTCCTGAGTGAACACACAGCTTGAGCAGTCTAAGAGGTCATGCCAAGGCAACCTGGACAGTTTTCACCAGGCAGAAGAGAGAATGCAGAACCACTTCCTGCCCTGTAGTCCGGGATGGTGGCACACGGAGTCAAGGACCACACAGGAGAAGCCTCTGTGAACAGCAAGGTGACTACCAAATGTTTGCCACGTGTTTTAACTTTACCAAATGTATTATGGAATGTTTGAATTTTTGCCATCCATACTGATAAAATTATGGTAAAAATACCTTGATTTGCATATTCACCACACATTATTTCAACAAAAGCAAGCTGAAAGATAGGAATATTTTCTGCCAATATAATGACAACTGACTAGGTGTCTTGGGGGTTTTTTTGGGTAGTTTTATTTTTGAAAGGGTTACTTTTCTGTTTTGCCAAACATCTATTCAAAGTTCTAATCTTCAAGTTTATTACTCTGATTTTAATGGCTTGATTTCAAGGATCATAATTGAAAAGTTGGGAATATATATATCAGGATATACAGAGTCAAATGAAAGGATGTTATCATAGGTTACTCCTAATAAGTCATGACTTTTCAGGCCCATTTGCCAATTATACAAATTGACCATCCTTTTTGTTGACATCCAGCTTATAATTTTTAATCTTTCCTGATAAACAGCTGGGGACTTTTGCAAATAAAACTGCAGAAGGAGCATCTCTCTGTATCTTTAACAAATGGACTTCAAACCTGGGGAGGTTTTTTATTTATTTATTTTTTGAGATGTTTAAACAGACTAGAAAATTTTGTGGCTCAGTTTAAAAATGCAGACAGAAGTTTTTTAAGGTGACCATGTTACATTGTGTTTGGCAGGATTACCACCCAACAAGGAGGTCATAGCTAAGCATGCATTTCAAAAAACTCTCTCTGGTAGCATGTTTCTGTGGAAAGCTAGTTGCTCCCTCATTCTCTCTCTCTCTCTTTTTTTTTTTGGTGCTGGAGATCCAACTCAGGGCCTTGCGCTTCCTAGGCAAGCAAACTAACAGCTGAGCTAAATCCCCAGCCCCCCTCATTCTTGATATAACACTTTAATCCTGGTTTTTCAAAAATGGTTACAGGTAGCCTGCTTTCTTCACAGAGGGGGTCAATATATTTTCAACCCTTATCACTTTGCAGAAGTAAAATGAAGATAATTTTCATAACTCTTACGTATTTTGCCGAGAAAGATCCCCTGGGTTGGGGATGTAGCCTAGTGGCGGAGCGCTTGCTTAGCATGCTTGCGGGCCTGGTTCCATCCTGAGTATGGGATGGGGACCCACCTCTGAATTATACAGGAGTCTCTTGGTCGCCCACATTGCTTTATGAAGCATTATAAAAATTCCAGAGACAGTGTAATGTACTAACCAAGAGCACAGACAGGAGCCCGCCTCAATTGGAACTGGCTGTTTGGGGGTGTAGCTCCACAGTAGAGCATGTGTTTAGGGTGCACAAGTCTTGGGTTTGAGCCACAACACCAAAAAGAAAGAATCCTGGCTGTTACTTTCTTGCTGTGTGATCTTAAGAAAATTGCTGCGCTCCATTTTTCATCAACGAAACGGCAGCTATTGTGGTTATGAGGAGGAATGAGTTTATATACGTAGAGTACACTGTAGAGTACACAGAACAATGTCTGTTCGGCCGTACTCTTTAAGTGTTAATAATAATTATTTATAATAATAGGGTAAGAGTTGTAGTTACCTATAATAATAGCCAACACGCATCTGTAATTGGTTGTTCTATTTAACTAGGCACAGATAATTCTGTTTTACATGGAAATAAATTTGAAGCTAACAGACTATGGTGACATTACTCAACTCCTCTCCGCTGCAGATTTCTCATGCTTCTGTACCACCTTCAGTCCCTCTATTAAACGAGTAAAGCTTCTGTCTGTCTGTCTGTCTGTCTTTGTACTGGGGATTGAACCCAGGACCTTGACATGCTAGACAAGTTCTCTACCACACAGCTGTCTCCCAGCCCTTTTCATTTTTTGTTTGGAGTTGAGGTCTCACTGAATTGCCCAGGCTGAACTTGAACTAGTGAGCCTCATGCCTCAGCCTCCTAAGTAGCTGGGATTACAGGTATGAGCCGCTACACTTAGCTGCTTTTTTTTTTTAAAGAGAAAGAAATAGATCAGAGTGCATGACAGTATTGTCTGGAATTGTCCTGGGCCTCCCCGCTGGAGTCCTGTCCTGACCCGCCTTGCGGCATCTATGTTACTTTTGCTGTTCTGCACCATGAATATGGAAGTATGAAAATCAATGTTTGTCCAGCTATGAATGACTCCCTCAAGGGGTATAAAGCTAGTCAGAAGCAGATCTCATTTCTTTACTATTACCTTTGCCAAGGATTCATTGATTTGTTCATCGGATCACTTTTGAGCCCACACTTGCCTGGCTCAGCTCTGTGCACTGGAGGCATGAGTGAGGTCCAGGGCAGACGGGACTCTGTGAGTGAACAAATGCACGAGGGCATTTCAGACATTGGTAGGTGTTGTGATCGAAGCAGCATGGAGCATGGGATGGAGAGAGGACATTCGAGGGGTACCGAGTTTGGCTAGAAGTGAGCAAAACATGAATGTCACAGCCAACCGTGGGAAGGACCGGGGAGAACGTTGTGGGAGGAAGGGAAGTCTGCAACAAAGGCCCTGAAGGACGACCACTTTGGTGCATTGGAAGCAAAGCAAAGAGAGTCAGGGAGCAGGCAGTTCCTAGAAAAGAGAAATAGGACACCTGAATTTTTGAGGAAAAAAAAAAAAAAAGAGGCAGCATGGTGGTGCACTCCCGTGATCCCAGCTACTCAGGAGGCTGAGGCAGAAAGATCACAGGCTCAAGGCTAGCCTGGACAACTCCGCAAGGCCCTATTAAAAAGGGCGAGCTACGCCGAGCAGTAGAGCCCTTGCCTGGTACTCAGGAGGCCTGGCTTCCATCCCTAGCACTGGAAAAGGAAAAGAAAAAAGGAAATTGAAAAAAATATTCTAACCTGTTTAAGGTTAATGCAATGCAAGCTAAGCTGAAATACTCTCGCCTTTCTGAACAGAGAAGATTAAACACACACTGAGAATGGCTCACTTATTCCGCATCTACAGTGTACTTCCAAACTTTCTGTGTGGAAAACTCGCTTAGGCAGATTCTGATTCCAGTGTGTCTCAAAATGTAGCGTGCAGGCTGATCCCGGAGGGACTTTGTTGAAAAAACAGATTCCGAGTTCAGTGCTTCTCAAACTTTAATGTGCAGAAGAATTCACTGGGGAATTTGTTAAATGCAGATTCTGGGAAAAAAAAAAAACCCAAGGAGATGTTTAACCTTACTATAAGAGAATACAAATTAAAGCAACAATGAATTCCCTCTTTTTCTTTTCAGACCAATAAAAATTAGGAAAACTGGTAGTATCCACTGTGAGTTATTGAGAATAGAGAATAGTCTTCTAATGCATTGCTGGTGGGGACTCAAACATTTACACATAGTCACTGTAGAGGGTGATTTGGCCATACAGTTTTAACTGTGCCCTGCTAATCATCTATAAACTCCGATTCTCTTCTCTTCTCCTCCAGAGAACATTTGCACATGCACACATGGGGTAATGTCCAGAGGTGTCTGTTCCCACACTATTGTTATAGCAAAAACACTGAGAACAACCTGCATATCCAACAATAGGGGAGTGGCTACATTACACTGAGGTTTGACTGTCTCAGGAATGCCAGGCAACAAGTGAAAATTATCAGATTTATGAATACGAACATGGCTAGAGCTTGAGGATGTGCTGCGTTAAAGAAAGAAGAGTTCTACATAGATATATAGAGAAACATATTCGAATCTATGTCTGTCGGGATGGGGGTGCATAGTAGAGTGCATGCTCGGCAAGCACCAGGCCCTGGATTCAATCTTCAGTGTCAAAAGAAAAAAACTCCATAACTTTTTATGGTGAAATATATATGTATGTAAATCCACAGAAGAATACTATCCTGGAAGAATATCTACTGGCTGCATTTTAAGCAAGACAGGGAGGGGCAGTTGTTTGAGGAATGAGGATTGGAAAACCTAAATTTTGCATATCTGTGTAAGAGAATACTATTGTGGGTAATATTTCTTTTTGGGGGAGTAAGAGTCCTGGGGATTGAAGGGCCTTCTCACTGAGCCACATCGCTTTCTTTTTTTTTTTTTTTTTTAATTTTGAGACAGGGTCTTGCCAAGTCCCTGAGTTGTCCAGCCTGGGCTTGAATTTGCAGTCTTCCTGCCTCAGCCTCCCCAAGCACAGGGATTACAGGCACACACCACTACTATTCCTGGTGGTAACATTTCTTTTAATAAAACATAGAGGATGTATGACTTTATAGTTAAAAATTAATAACCGAAACCAATAACTAAATCACGGTACTTTCATACAATGGAATAAATTCCATGCAACCCTAACAAAGAATTTTTAACACGAATTTTGTATTTATACACACCCACTCAGGTTTGAGTGTGTGAACGCACAGGAGACCAGGAAACTGGTAATGTGAGTTGTCCCTGGGGAGACGGACAGGAGTATCTGCCATGAGACTGAGTGACCGACATCTTGCTATGTACTTTCTCGCAAGCTTTTAAGTTTCAAAATTTTAAATCATAAGATTTGGACCACATACAAGAATGCGTAAAAACATAATTGTGCAATTTACAGGATGAAACGCCTCCGCAGCTGCCACCAGTGTAAGGTGTGCCAGGTCAGAGAAATCCTTCTGGCTCCTGGCCGCTGGCTTCTCCTTCCTCCTGCCGCCCTCTCCCACTAGGTCTAATTCTGTATCATTGTTAATCTAAAAATATTGCCACCTAAATAATGTTGCATAGTTTTGTCTCTTTTTTCCCCCAACCTGGAGTGTTTTTCCTTCCCTTGCGTCTCTAAGTCTTTGAGCTCCAACATGTTGCCGCAGGCAGCTGCAATCTGTTTATTTTCACTCCGGGTAATCCACCGTGTGATACACCACACCGTGCACCTTCTGCCAAAAGAGCTTCTCTCGCGCGGTAATTACGAGTGAGGGAGCCACGCACACTCTGTGCAGGTTTCCCAATTCGCGTGTGTTCATTTCTCTAGCTCCAGAATCTGCATTTAACAAGCTCCCCAGGTGATTCTTCTGCAAGGTAAAGTTTGAGAAGCACTGAAATCAGACCCTGCTTTTTAACAAGGTCCCCAGGTGATCGGGAAGCACACGCAGCTTTGAGGCACTCCGCAACCAGAATCTGCATTTTAACAAGGTCCCTGGGGGATTCTTATGCACTGTGAGTTTGAGAAGTGCCACGTAAAAAAAAAAAAAAAAAAGAAGAGCTGGGGCATGGTGTACACACACACTGGACTTCCCTAGCAAATGCTAAACTATTTTCCAAAGTGGCTTTCTTAATTCCCATTCCCACCAGCATATATTTTTAAATTAAAAGGAAACTAGTTACAAAGTCGCGAAGGCACAGTGTTGTGGAAAAGGGATGTGACCATTACGCAAACCCTGGCTGTCTCCTCCTGTCTCTTGTTGCCACACCCCAGGCGCGCCCCCTCACGGATTCGGTCTCAAAGGAAGTCCTGCAGAAAGGGGTTCTGTCTACACAACAGTGCAGATCAGGCTTCCTGTTTCGCGGGCCTCGCAATGGAACCCGGGGCTGTGCACACACCAGGAGAGCGCTCTACCACGGAGCCGCACCCGCGCTGCACCCCGTTTCTTTACAGGTCCACCAGCCTCCCATCGGCCTGCTGGCTCCTGGAGGCCCGAAGTCCCTCCGCGGTAAAGGCACCTTGTGCGGGACACGGTGCCGAGCTTCTAGCCCCCGGGCCTTGTGTGGCTGTGCTCGGTCAGCGGCCTCACCTTCCCCTGCGAAGAACGAGTTTCTCATCCCGTGTGGCAACAGTGGAATCGCACGAACTGTCATTTTCACGTTCCGTTCGTGTCCCTGCCTCCCACGCCACACCGTCCCAAGTGACATTCTCTACTAGGGCCATCCCCGAGCCACTCGCTGATTCACCAAGGGTGACCCGGGCTCCCACGGAGTGCGAGGGCAGGTGCTAACCTCTGCGACGCGAAGGCAAGCCTCTAAGGAAGAGTAGGCAAGAAGGGACAGAAGGGAGCAACCGGCCATAACACAGTGTGATGAGGTTCACCTTAGAGGGCGGGGAACGCGTCCTGCAGGAGATGGATCCATAACCCCGGCCACGCAGGATGAGTAGGCCTCGGGCAGGAGAAAAACAGGTGAGAGGGTTTCAGGCCGCGGGGAAGCTGTGCAGAGACCAGCACGCACTGTTCGTCCTCAGCCCGGCGGGGTGGGGGCGGTCCGGAGTTCGGTGGCGGGAAGAGGTGATGGGCTTTGTATGGTTAAGAAGGTGTGATTCAAGAACGCGCTGCTGCCCTGTGCCTGGCTGCCGCGGCTGGCATGTTGGTGCTCCCGCTGAACCTTAACCTTCAAGGTGACGGAGTTAAGAGTGGGCCTTGGGGGTGAGGAGGTCATCGGGATGGAGCCTTCCCGAACAGGATTCCTGCACTTACAAGGGCCAGCGGAGAGCTGCCTCCGCCTCTCAGCAGGTGGGATGCAGCTAGAAGGTGCCATCTCTGAGAACACGGGTCTCCCCCAGACTCGGACTCTGTTCTGCTCCCTTGATCTTGAACTTTCTAGTCCCCAGAATCGCTGGCAATGATTTTCTGTTGTTTCTAAGCCACCCAGGGATGGCACTTTGTCGTTGCAGCCTGAATGGACAAAGACACCTGCTTTCCTCCTAGTAAACCTCAGCCCCGCCCAGAGGCGGCTCACGGGGCTGGTCTGGGAAGATGCTTAACTGCTGGCAGAGAAGGCCAACAACAGCGGAGGCGGCGGTCAGAACGATGAGGATGGAGAGAGTGGACTTCCACACACGGCACACCCCGTGCCAAGGAGTGTTAGAGCGCACTTTATGTGGGTTTATCTCTCTGGCATCAGGCTTCCTTAACCTCCTTGAGCTTCAGTTTCCTCATCTGTAAAATGAGGATGATATTTCTACTGATTTTGAACGGGTTTCTGAGTAGTAAAAGGGAATGTGTCACAAATAGTAAATAATCAAGAGAATTACTTGTCGTTGTTGTTACTGGCAGTCAGCCACCAACTGCTCTTTAAAATATAACAAGAATTATTATGTTTTATTGCTTTTATTAAACATGTACATCATGTTAGGCATACTGGAGATACAGGCTTTGATTGGAACATTTAGCTATAGCTTTTGTAGAAGGCCCTAATATGATACCACCTATAGTTGTATTGTTTTGGGTCCTTTAACAGAGACCAGAAACTGGACTTAAATACAATATTAAATTTATTTCTATTGAAGTAAATAGAATGATTGTTGAAATAAATAGGATGATGTTCTTTCTGCCTCACATCTCTACCATCCCTTCAGTGTCTTCCTTGGGGTGAAAATCCACACCCTGATCCAGCCCTGGGGAAGGAAGAAAGGATGAGAAGGGCAAGCAGCTACCTCTCATAGAGATGACTAAGAGTGGGTGCTACTTCCTGGTTGTGCCTCATTGGGCAGAAATTAGTCACATGGTTAGATGAAGCTGCAAGGGAGCCTGGGAATGTGGAACCACCTAATAGTGTGGCCATATGCCAAATCAAAACTCAGGATGTATCCTATAGAGACTCCAGCACACAAACAGGGTAACCACAGGGTTATTTCAGGCACACTCTGTAGTTGCAAAATATCTAGAAACAGCCCTACTGTGTGTCTATAGGTAACTTGCTGAATCATGGCATAGTCACACAAAAGAATATTCTGCAGCTGTGAAAAATGTTGGAGAGATTTATGTACTAATATGGTAAGATCTTCTGAATGTAGTAAAAGAAAAAAGCAAGGAGTAGAGCTGGGTGTGGTGATGTGTCCTTATAATCCCAGTTATTTTTGAGAATGAGGCACGAAGATGGCAAGTTCAAGGCAATTTAGTGAGGCTGTCTCAAAATAACATTTAAAAAGGATTGGAGATGCGTGGTAGCTAAGTGGTAGGGTCTTGCCCAGTGTGTGCAAAGCCCTGCATTTAATTCCTAGTACTACAAACAAAACAAAACAAAACAAAACAAAAAACAAAAAAACATGGAGTGGAACTTTATACATAGTATGCACTTATTTTTCCAAAAGAGAAGAGTAATAGAAGAATGTATTTGGGCACACGGGACACTGTGAGGCTACCCTAAGTGATGGGTGCTGCTCACACCTCCTTGCCCTTGTTACCTCAGTGGATGCTAGACTGTAAAAATCCTCAGTAAGCAGAAGCCAGGAGGTATGGAACAAATAAAAGAGGAAGCGAAGTGGAAAGTGGTTAGTAAAACTGAAACAAAAACAGACAAACGCGGAACACCTGAGTGTCAGTTGTGGCAGAGAAAGTACCCAGGACTTCCCAGAACTAATAAATGTAGTTCCGGTGTCTGATTTCCTGCAGGCCGGGTGGCCGAGCTCCTATTGCTATGTGCTGCAGTTCTCTTCCTGCATTTTTTTTTTTTTAAATCCTCAGGCTTTCAAGGCATTTGAGCCACGGCAGGAGAGTCCTTGTAAGAATAAACTGGTTTCACGTAAATTGCCGTGAAATGATTTCTGGATCTCCAGCCCCTGGAATACAGAGTGGCTCTACCCCCTGGGTGTGCCTGGTACCCAGGAGAAGTACCTGGCACACAGTAGGGGCTTAATATGTTTTTATGGAATGAATCCTGAATGAAGGATACATTGTTAAGTGGACAGAAAAAGAAAGGCAAGCTAATAGAACAATGTGTGGGGGTAAGAGTCCATTACAAAGAAGGAAAAGTAAAAGATGCCCCCCTTATATGCATGTAAGCATTAGTAAGCATAGAACATTTCTGAAAAGATGCAAAAGAAGGCACTGCATGTGATTGCTTTTTGGGGAGGGAATGGGGAATCTGATGTGGAAAGAGAATATTTAAAAAAAAATATTCTTACTGGGGATTAACAGTACTGGGGATTAATGCAGGGCCTCCCACATGCTAGGCAAGAGCTCTAACACTGAACTACATCCGTGGACTTTCACAATTTTTATTTGGATGCAGATTCTGCTAAGTTGCCCCAGCTTTCCTCAGACTTTTGAGTAGTTGGCATTACAGGTGCGTGTTGCCACCCCAGCTTCTTGGCTCTGTCATTGTCTTCATATACAGAAGCAGCAGCTGAGGTTCTGAGAGGTTAGGTCACTCATCGGATGGGAGCTGGGACCTGGTCCCATTTCTTTCTGTCTCCAGAGTCCCAGTGCTTAACCACCCTGTTGCTGCCCGAGGCTCCGCCTCTCCTCGGGCCTGTTTGAACCTACAGCTCTGGTTTAAAATGCCTCTGAGTGATGGTACTTGTGGGCCTAAGGGCCATGTGGGTGTGTCTGTGTCTGACTGAATTCATCTGAAAGATGCTCTGGGAAGATGAGTTTGTTCAAATACAAGAGATTTCAACATTTAAATTCTTATAGGTCTTTCAATACTCCAGTCTTTCAAATTAATCTGAGGGCCACAGAAACTAAGATTCAGCCCCAAATGAGTGGGATCTCCTTGGAAGCTTTAGTCTCGGAAAAGCTGGGTGTCTGCAGAATTGCGCCCCGCTCGTGCATCTTCTCCTGGGATGTGCTGGGAAGACCCTGCCTCCGAGGAGAGACGCCCAGGGGGGCTGATAGGTGTGGGCAGCCTGCACCAGGAGCCCTGTGGAAAGAGGATCTCCCACAAATGAAAAGAAAGCAAAGAAGGAAGGAAAAGAAAGCAAACCGGGAAGAGGTGATGGGAAGAAATCTTATAAAGACAAATACTTTCTACACTACACTACACTTGAAAGTGATTTTAAAGTAGAATACTACAGTACTTTAGAAAAGACACGATTCCTTTCACCTGCGTGCTGAGCACTGGATACAACCGAAGAGGAAATCACAAGTTCAGCCCATTCAATAATATTTGCTCGTATGAATCAGTTTTAACTACACAACCAAACAACATCAGAGTCTCCCAGCAGCTGCTAATATGGAGAATAGGAAGAAATCACACAGCCAAGAATAAACAGATTGACACAGACTCATCTGTTCATAGTAATAATGAATTTAAACTCCTTTGGTAGGACATCTAGACTTTGACCTGCTTGGTGGCCTGGAACTGGTTATTTTTCTTGGAAAACTGACTGGAGGGAGGTGAAGCTGAGCTTTGCCTTGTTGTGCTGTGTTGCAGCACACTGCCACTGCCAGGCCACGAGTCATTATTTCACCTTCTGGAGAGGGCCTTTGTCAGTAATACACACTGATTCACCCGTTCTCCCAGCCTAATTATCAGCGGTGCCCCTTCACGCTCAAGTGTCCCTGTTCGAAAGGTGGACTCTGGGATTGTCTTATGTCAATAGCATAAACATGGTGTCTCTTCTCCAGAAATGAACAACTTTCCCAGAAGCTAGCACTGCGCGAGGAGCATCGGCCTTGGTTAACAGTCTTTTCCCTTCTAGCAAAATGTGTCAATGGCAAATGGCCTCGGTCCCTCTGGACCTTCATCAGGCCCTGTCCACTTAAGGGTACCTGTCCCTATCTCCCTGCTCTCGACTGTAGATCTCTACCTCTCATCGTGACCTGACTCAGGTGTTTTCCACCCCACCTGCGCCTCCCCTGGGCCTTCCAATCGGGACCACGTGCCTTCTTGTTCCCTGTTGTGCCTCAGTGTCCCCCGTTAGAGCACACAGCTGCTGTGGCCACTTGCTTGTCCGCCTTCTTAGTCCCTAAGCCCCAGAGCGCAAAGACCCAGCCTGCCCTGGGTCCCCACCTCAGAAGCCCTTTGCAATGAGCATATCCTGAATGAATGCAGTTATGATTAGTGTTTTAATTATTCTTATTGTAAAATACATCAGACACACAAGACATGAGGACCAGCGCTCCCCTTGGCTGTACTTTCTACCTGCTGGCTTCTGGTGGCCGCCAGCCACTTCCTGCTGGGGATTTGCACCGGGCATCTTGCTGCCTGGCGGCCTGTTCCTCTTGCTTCCCCGCAGGCCTGGTCAGAGTAACTCCTCAGTCCTTTGCTGACCGCCCTTTCCAAACTGCGCCCCTCTGCGCTGACTTCTCACTCTCACCGTCTCGTTGGCTTCCGAGACACTGCGTCAGGCGCTTGCGAATCCTCATTAGTGACTGTTTCCCTCCCTAGAAAGTAGGCTCCACCAGGGTGCCATCATTTCCTGTTTGCTTCCGGCACACAGTAGGTGCTTGGCAAACATTTACTGAATGAATTCATGAGCTCAATGAACGTTTAATAAGTGCTTTGGTCCAGGGTTAGAATGGTCAGAATGAGTCTCCTCTCTCTGGATCTACAATTTTGGTAGAAAAAATGGCAAGAATCAGTGGCCCACCAGGACAGACTGAGGGATGGTAATAGCTCACAGCCACAAAAGCCAGGGCCCACAAGAACTTCCATCCATGTACCCCACAATCAATCTACTAATGAGCTGTGAGACCCTAATAGCCAGTGGTACCTACAACACTCTTTATATACCTTCCTTTCCTATAATGCAATTCCACCTTCAAAATTCAGGCACGTCAGTTCCGAAGTACTACTTATCATTTTTTGTGCGCATGAAGTCTCCACTATCCTAATCAGCCATGTTTCAGAAACACAAATAAATAGCCCCTTGTGTGATAAGAATGTAGGCAAATGTGATTTGAGTACAGATGACTGTTTTCCCCTGGTCTCCCCTTGATGCTTTGAGCTCTGGTTGTGGGAGGCAGTAGTTAAATGCTTAGTGAGCACATAGTGTACAGTAAGTGTTCGATCAATGCTAGTTTATTCCAAGATCAGAGCAGTGCCTTGGGCAGGTACTCCAGCTTTTCTACTCTGTGGGGAGGGCAACATTTCCTTGCCACAACCCACTCTTTTCACACTGGCCATTGTGTTAGAATTACCTGCTTCGTGCTGGGTTTTATACAAGGACAATGCGTTGTGCTCCTTACTAGATTTCTAACACTGGACGCTAGTTGCAGAACATGATCTTAATGGTGAGACAATTCAAGCCCAATTAAGCCCAAATTCCAGTACTCTGGATGTTGGTCCCGGGCTGGCAGCCCAGCTCTTCCGCTGCGTCCTGGAAAGTGCAGATGCTGATAACAGCGTTGTTCCATTGAGCTGTTTGAGAAGGGTGTCCACTGAGTAACTGGGACCCATGCACAGGAAGTGCTCACCTGGTAGCAGGTATTATGATAGAAATTCACAAGCAATTCTAAACAGACAAATAGATCAACGCTTAAAAAAATAGGGCAAACTGTGCAAGCAACCCAAATCTCCACCAACTGATAAAATGTGGTGTTTGTTCGCACCATGGAATATTATTTGGCCATAAAAAGGAAAGAAGTTTTGACACGTGATACATGTGACACGTGATCCTGCAGTAAGGGAAAGAGGCCGTTCCTGGGAGATCACACAAGGTGTGACTCCATTTATGCCAAGTGGCCACAGTGGGCAAATCCACAGAGACAGAAAGTCAATAAATGGTGCTCAGGAGGAGGGGGAGGAGGGAAGCTGAGAAGTGATTCCAGTAGGCACAGGCTCGCTTTCTGGAGTGACGAAAATATCGTGCAGTAGACCCTGGTAATGATTATGTAAGTTTGGAAACACTAAAATTCACTCAGTTCTACACTGTAAAAGGTAAATTTCATGGTGTGTGGATTATATCTCAATAAAGGTGTTAAAAAAAGAACCAACCAAAAAACAAAGATAAGTAATTAGCTTTTTGCTCCATTTATTTTTTTCCCCTGCAGAATGAAAATTTCTGCATTTTTCATGTCTTAGTTATAATCTTCCAGCCCTCCAGGACCAACTTCTCTATTTGGTACAGTGGCTCAATGCTCGGGGCCCATAGTACATTAGAAGCCCATAAAATGCTTTAATTTCTTTTAAAATAAGAAAAATGAATATAATGCAGCCCAGATTTATTCATCTTTATACCTACGCAGTTGTAAGATACAATTTTAGAGTATCTATCTATCTGGCAACCTGTCTATCGAGGGTGCGTGTGTGTGTGTGTGTGTATGTGTGTGTGCGTAGCTGTGTAACAAGGGACTACCCAGCCAAAGCACCCAGGGCTCAGGACAATTGTGATGTGCTGCTGCCAGCTCCCAACACTCAGTGCTCATGCGTAACCTTTCTCAGACAGAGCGCACGTTCTCTCGCCTGGAGACTGGTGGCGATCCTCTTTCATTCTCGTGCTACCAGGGCCACGACCAAGGCAGCAAGCAAAACTGGAAAATGCAACCAAACAACGTGGAAGACACTTTTGTGTCTGTCACCCACTGGCCGGATGCCTGGTACTGGGGAAGGAGACACACAGGAAGCAGTGAGGCCTCTGAACTAGTGTGCACCTGGATTCAAGGCCACTGGACCCAGGGACAGGCGAGTGTCTGTGGGCAAGTCACATGACCTCCATTTCTGAGCCTGTTTCCCATCCTGCTGGCAGCAGATAGGTGTGTCAGTGAGGGCGCACCTGGGAGAGACGGTTTGGCACAGGAAGTGTTCACCTTCTTGCTAGGCTGTGTTTGTGCAGCTGTGCTTCCTGCCCAAGATGAGGCGGCCCTGGGGAACCGGCATCGGGTGGCCGAATCTAGTTCCTCAAATGCCTGCAGGTCAACTTTGCCCTGAGCAAGGGCAGGGGTGCAGCAGCAGGGGAAATAGGGGTGCTGGGGGGAGCAGAGCTATTAGAGTGTCCCTCCAGATCCTAGGCTGAAATCCTTCCAGACGGTCCAATACTCGCTAAAGAACTGAAGAGAAATTTCAGTTGCAAACATTGTCTTTATTACTCAAAGGAGAATTTTTCTGATGCCAACAGAGAAAGGCTGACTTAATGAAAAAGAAAACAAACAAGCCCTCCCTCAATCAAAAGCAGCTGGGAGCCACACAGTGACTCTTCCAGGACACAACCCTTGAATTCTGGACCTTTCAAGAGAACCCGTGTAGAGCCAGGCGCCAGGCGTCTCATCCGGCTCACTGGGGTCAAGTGCAGGTGATGGGTCACACAGCCCTGGAAACTTCTGGTGTGTAAAAGAGGCTCACAGCAATGATAATGACTTTGTTTTTGGTGGTACTGACTGAGCTTGGGCCCTGCACATGCTAGACGAGTGCTCTACCACTGAGCTACCTCCCCAGCCTTAAGACAGTGACTCTGAATTCCCAAAATTAGAGTTGTAAACCAAAGTGCAGCAAAAGAGGGATACTGTTCACAACTGGGTGTAAACCTGGTAACCATACAAGAAAGGCCTCCCAGGCCTACTCACAAGTGTGAATGAAAAATAATATGGTGGAAGCTTAAAATTTCTGCTTTTAAATTTATTACGGTGAAAGATACATGGCCATCAATCCCCTTGAAACACTCCCCGTACTTTGGACACACTTCTCCTATCATTCTTGCTGCTTTGTGGAGCAGTTCTAGAAGTCTTCTTTTGTGAGTGTCTTTAGTTGTGTTGTTGTGGCTGCCCTGATGTCCTGAAAGGATTCAAAAGATTTACCTCTCACGGTCATTCTGACTTCAGGGAAGAGCCAGAAGTTGCACAGTGCCAGATCCGGTCAGTAAGGTAGACAGGCACTAATGCTTTTACCAGCCTGCCTTTTCATTGGATGGCACTTGATGGCAGCATTTGTTGTATTGTTTAAAACACTTTGAAAAGACAAGCATGAAAGACGACTTGAGGGGGATCAATGGCGATGTGTCTTTTATTTTAATAAATTTTTAAAATGTAAACACTCACAGTGAATTTTGGTCACCCCTTGCTGCCACATTGACAGGATGGGATCTGTGGGCAGGTCAGAGAGGAGGGGAAGCCGATTCTTGCCTGCAAGTCCTGACTAAGGAGTTGGGAGAAGGTCACGTCAAGTGCAAACGTGCTTATTACAACGAGGGCAGGTGACGTGAGTGCTGGTTCTAGGTTTTAACATCTGAGGACTAACTCTGTGTGATATTGGGCAGGTCTATTATTTTCTCTAAGACTCCAGTTCTTTATCTTTGTATTTCCCATAGTGGCTAAATCAGAACCATCCCCAGCGAGAGGGGCAAGATTTAAAATACATATTTTTGGACCCCCACCCAGGTCCCCTGTATTAGAGTTTCCAGAGCTGGCTATGGCTTTGGGTATTTAGAAGTTTTGCAGGGGAGTTTCCCAGGCAGGTTGGGAAGCAGCTTCTTTCTGCACAGTGTGCAAACGAATGGCTCCTCCCTCCTGGGAGAGGCAGTGAATTGCCTACATACACCTTGTGGCACTGTGTTGGTGTGTTGTAGCCAATAAGCATTACCTTGTATCACCGAAAAACCATGACTGCCATTTATTTAATAAAGATTTTGCAGCTACTATGTGTCACGTATAATGTTAAATACTGAGGAATAAGGGTGGGTAAGATGTGTGGCTCCTCCCCTGAGGAACACGCTCACAGCTTGCGGGAGCCACGGAGAGTAAGCAAATAGGTACACAGTTAAATTCTTAATTACAACTGTGAACACTGCCAATAAGACCAGGGCTCTGTGAACACGTGGGGTCAATTGCAGCTTGGACGGGGAGGTATTTTACTCCTGGAGTCAGCAGGAAGAGGAAGAGCCAGACAGAAGAGGAAAGACAGTTCTAGATAGACTGGAGCGAACATGGGAAGGAGCTGCTGCCACCTGACAGAAATGGAGAGGCGGTTTATTTCCTTACATGTAACATCCTTCTTCCCTGGCAGGTATCAGTCTAATGCAGGGCTTTCAACCCCAGCATGGTGTACATCTCGCCAAATCTGAATTCTATGCTCTATGTCCCCATCCAGGCCACCCGAGTGCCATATACATTTCAAATACTGAGAATGCTTGTTTTCTCAAGGGCGGCAACATGCTGTTTCTCAGCTTTCCTTATAACAAACTTCCACTTGATTTTCAAGCCAGTTATTTATTGCAATCACTTCGAAGCCAATGCAGAAAATACAAACGGGAAAACAGAAGACATCTTTTGATGGTATTTGGTTATAAGTTATTCGGATGAGTTGGGATACTTCTACTATTTTAAAAAATCATTTACATTCAAATGAAATCTCAAAGTAAAAGATAATGTGCTTTTAGCATTCCCTCCTAAGAATGCATAAGATGCCTCCCTAAGTCTGTGGTCTCAGATTTGAGAAACTGAGAACTAAACAACCCTATTTTATGTGAGGATTCTGAGTTTCCAAGATTGTGAAGAATCCAAGCTCTTGAAAGGAGTTAATGAAATAGCTGGCACTAGAATCTAAGAAATCTTGACTTCATTTCAAATTCAAGTCCAGATCTTCATGTTATAAAATACCTGCCCAACCACAAATCTCCTTTAGTTATACAATTAATCTGCACATAGCTGAATCAGCTGGAAGGAAGTTGGGCTTTAGTGTAAAAAAAGATGGTGAGAACAAATGAATTGCAATGAAAACCATAGTCATGACAGTGGAATGCAGCAAATGTGATATGAGAATGACAGCTGACATTCGTTAGTAGCAATGACAGACAGAGAGTCATTGTACAACCTAAATTTAATTGATATGTCTTATTTAGGAGCAGAGAATGTTTAGCTCTGTTGACAAAAATGCAGTCATAAAAAGATACATCCTGAAATAATGGGGAGTAGAGGGGTGAGGTTGTTTTTCTTTTTAAATTCCAATGATAGATGGGAATGTCTTGGTCTTTGTCACAAACACTGTGTTGCTTTTCTGCCAAGCTGGGGGTGGATGGGTGGATGGCCCATCTTTCTGGGACATCATTCTATCTTCAAGATGAGACCTGACTGCCAGAAGTGCCCACCTCGGGGCGCTCCCTATGGTATATCTCACCACAGGTGAATCATCCTTCATCCTTATATACTGGTGCTTTCTCTCTTCTTCAGCAAGGACGTTCCTCTGTCACAGGAAAACCTTCTCCCTCCCTGCTGAGAGCTAAATGCCTAATAGTTCAACAGATTTTCTGTGAAGATGATGAGATTTAAGACTCCCTTACCTTCTGTGGTCCTTTCAATTCTCTGTATTTGTAATTTTGTATTCATAACTTTCGTTCCTTTTTCAACAAGAGGGTCCTTTAATCCGTACAAACTCCAGGCTGCATTAGACCTGGATCCACTTTTTACATGAAGTCAGACTGTGCTCCGGTGGTCTCATTGCTCATTTTCTCATCTAGTTAGCAGAGAAACTTGGCTTTGCTCTTTGTAGAAAACAAGTCTTCACAGTCAGCTGGTAACAAAATTACATTCAAAGCTGCAGATTGGTTGTACGGCAGAGTCATAGATGCAGGGAGTCAGGATTTCTCAGTTTGGTGGTGAGAAGTCCCTTGATTATATTTAATCAAGTGTCATTGTCATTTAAACCAGAGTAGGCTGGGTGTTTACAAGTTTTCAGCCTCATGCACGGGGCTTCTTTGTGATGCTTTCAGGAAGGGTGGCATCAAACATCACTGACTGCCTCGTGGCTTTTTAGGAGTCTATAGGCGATCCCCATACTGTAGTTTAGATTTAAAGTATCTCCATAAGTCTCGTGTGTTTGGAATGTGATTGCATTATGCAGTCCCTGTACTCATCATTGGATTTGTCCATTGATGGGTTTAGTAACTGAATGTGCTAGTAGGAGGTGGGATTTGGGTGGAGCTGGGTCACCTGGGTCATGACCTGGAATGGTGTATTCTTGTCCCTGGCACCTCCTCTCTGTCTCTCTGCTTTCTGCCTGGCATGGGATGAAGAGCTGTCCTCTGCCATGCCCTTTTACCATGTCATGTTTTGCTTTTGAGCCAGCCAACTTTGGATTGAACCTACTGGAAACTGTGAGTCAAATAAACCTATCCTCCTCCAAGTTTCAGGCATCAGGCGTTGTGTCTCAGCGATGGGAAGTAACTAATAAAGATTTTGGTACAGAGAGTGGGGTTGTTGCAGTGACTTACCTTACTATTTATTTTAGAAGCCTTTAAAAATGCTTGGTGGGAAGAATTTTTAAATTTTTAGAGATGTCTGCTACAAAAGCCCCAAAATGCTGTAAGCCAAGCTTAATGGGAGATTCTGGTTGGAGCTTAGAAGATCAGAATGCTGATAGGAATGCAGACAGTAATGGCCAGGCTCAGGAGATTTCAGCTAAGAACAAGGACTCCATTGGCAGCTGGAGTAGAGGCCACGTGTGTTACACCTTGCCAAAAAAAATCTGTCTTCAAAAATCTTGAGACTTTGTAGGAGACAGAGATTAAGTGGGTTAATTAATCTGGTGGAAGAAATTTTAAAGTAGCTCAACATTCAGGCCATGGCATGCATACTGCTGGCTGCTTTTAGCCAAATCTATAGACATAATCGGAAGCCAATAATAGATGTAAAAAGTTTGCAGTTTCATAAAAAGGGCCTACAAAGTTGGGACCAGGGAGAACATGGTTGCCAAAAAGATTAACAGTTCAAAAAGCCAAGTACTTTGCATCAGGACATTAAAAAAATGACTGAAAGGCAACTTGGAAATCAGCAAAACCCCATCACAGGCTCAAACTGTGCAGAACTGTAAAGCTTTCATTTGAGAAGAGAGCCCCTGGTCATTCTGCTTGAGAAAGGCTTCCCAGGAAGTTGGTTCTTCAGGATTTATTTCAGTGTTCAGCCAACCAGGCACTCACAGGCTGCTGCAGCCATGGTCCAGGGGAGACCAGCTACTGCTCCCTCTTGCAGCAGACCTTGGGATTCACATGGTGCTGGTTTTGCAGGAATGCAAAATGCAAGAGTTGTGGGCTCATGGAGGCTTCCACCCAGATTTCAAAAGAAGGCCTAGGAGACAAGGCAGTGTGCCCCTGAAAGGATAGTAGATAAAGCTGTGAGAGTAAAGCCAAAAGTACAGGGGAACCTCCAGGAAGTTGGAGATGCCAGGAACGTGGAACATCTGCTGAGAAAAGCTCCAGGAAGTGAGCTAAGCCAGCCCAAGACAGGCCATGTTGGCTGCAACTGGCAATGCTTTATGGGCAGGATTGCACACGCTCTTTGGAGCTCGCATCTCACCAGAACATGCCCTCAATGTTGGACATGGAACTACAGAGTTTAATGTGTGCCCCGTAGAGTTTTAGTCTTGTTTTGGGCCAATTCTTTTCTATCCCCCTGTTCCTTTTGAAGCGGGAATGTTTCCTATGCCATTGTATGTGGGAAGGATTTAATTTTCTTTCTGATTTTTACAGGGGCTCAAAGCTAAGAATTTGCCTTGAGTTTCAGAGGAGACTTTGCATTTGAACTTTTTGTCAATGCTGGAACTGTTAAGATTTTGGCAATCTTAGAGATGGACTAAATGCATTTTGCATAATGAGATGGATATGAGTCATTTCCAGGCCAGAGATATAATGTTATTGTTTAGATTTAAGATGTCCCCCCAAAATCTCATGTGTTAGGAAGGTGATTGGATTATCAATCAAAATGAATGTTTGGAAAGAACAGAAAGTGAACTGTATCTCATTCTAGCAACTGGTTAAAAAAAAACAACCCCATTTTCCAAAAAGAATATTTACCAAAGATGCATATATTGATGTGAAACTAGAACGGTCTGCCTCATTGAGACATTATAACAATAGAACTTGTGCTTATATTTAATAATTATTCATCAAAATATGCGATACACTACTCTGATCGGTTCTTTCTAAAGATACTTCTGTATTGATTTGAGAGGATCTTGCTACGCAGATTGGGCTGGCGTTGAGCTTGCTATGAAACTCAGGCTGGCCTCAAACTCAGGGTCTTCTCGCCTCAACTTCTTGAGGCCTGCGTCACCACACCCAGCCCTCTACAGGTAATTTTATATTGAAGAAATATCTAAAGCTTACAGCCCTGACATCAGGAGGAAGAGCACGATTTTCAATTTATATCATCACAATTTTCCTGCTGAGATATTAGGATAAGATGAACAAAATGTCTGCCAGATCAATACTGTCTCACTTTAGAGCCACTTTATAATTCCAGACTCTTCATGGGCTGGCTCTTTAACCCAACTGGCTAAAGTAAGACACTGCTCACCTTTCTCTTAGCAACACTCACCATTTCATCTTAACTTTGGGTACCACAGGACCTAGGACATCTGGGAACTGGATCACATTAGTATGAAACCCATCTCCAGCTAAAGAAGACCTCATGTCCAAAGGCAAAAGAAATGCTCCCTATTTGCCTTTCTGAGGAACAGACTAGAAATGACTCTAACCAGAAGAAAATAACATCAGGGTAAAGGTGTGAAGGAGGGGAGGAAGAAGTGCATGAAGAACTGTGAAACTATGATGGACAATGCGTATTATAAGTTTTGGTTAAATCTAAATGGAAGCTTTTCAGGAGGCTGAGGCAGGAGGATCAGAAGTTCAAGGCCAGCCTGAGCAACCTAGCAGGACCTTGTTTCAAAATAAAATAAAAAGGGGTGGGGGTATAGTTCAGTCGTAGAGCATCCTTGGATTCAATCCCCAGCACTGAAAAACAAAATCTAGTGGTGACTGTATTTTAATGTAAGAGATACATGGTAGAGTAAGACCTCACAAAAGCCTGGAAATAAACTTGTAAGCTATCTCCGCAAAAGTCAAGATTTGGGGGATAGGGATGAAGAAAAATGAGACCCCCCCCCAAAGCCTCTACTCGTCAGGGAAGAGACTATATAATGGAAGATTGAGGCATGGTTAATATTTACTTTTTATATAGCAGTGGCGCAATATAAATTTAAAAATAATTGATGAAGATTGGAAAGTAACTGTTAGCAGAATGGAAACATATATAAACACTTTCTGGAGAAATGGGGAAAGTTAGAAAATAAAGAGGAGAAAACCATAAAGTTCAATAAACAATAAATATTAAAGAAACAAATGAGTAATACCAAGTATATGGTACTATAATAAATGTAAAATATTTGAACTCTATCAAAGATAAAGAGAACTTGATAATGATTTTAATCAATGGAACAGGCAAAGATAAACAAGGCAAATGTAATGAAATATAAAATAAGACTTAGAACATTACTATGAGATAAAGTATGAATTAAGGCCAAAAGCTACTAAATGGAAGGCATAGTATATAAAGACAAAATGTAAAAGTTGATAAAAAGAATGTACAGTACTCACAGACTTATATGCATTAAAGAACACATGGAAAAATATAATGAAACAAAACTGGTAATAAAAATTTGATAAAAAGGCAGTTCTAGTGAGAGGCTTTGAAATCCTTCTTTTGGTTTACTAGATGGACAAAGACTAAAAGAGAATTAGAAGAATTGAATAACAAAGTCAATGTGATTCACAATTTTTTTTTTTTTTTTTTTGCTGGTGCTGGGGATCGAACTCAGGGCCTTGTGCTTGCTAGGCAAGCACTCTAACCACTGAGCTAAATCCCCAACCTGATTCATAAAATTTTGAACTTAGAGAAACTATACACTCTTCTCTGACAGCCACCAAATATTTACAGAAACTGGTCATATTAATGACCATAAAGAAAATGAATAAATTTAAAAAGTACATATTTTATAGTTCACAGTCTCAGACCAAAACCCATTAATATCAGAAACCAAAAACCAAATATCATTTTTTGGGGGGTGCTAGGGATCAAACTCAGGGCCTTGCATTTGCTAGGAAAGCACTCCACCACTTGAGCTAAATCCCCAACCCCCAAATATTACTTTGCAAACTGTAACCACTTAAAAAATGAGACACCTTTATTTAATCCCTGATTCCATACCCCCCCAACCAACCATCAACCAACCCTAAAACCGAAATAAGAAAGCATCTAGAAATTCAGGAAAAGAAAGAAACTTCATATAAAAGTTTATAGGGATACGGATGTGAGAAAAATTTTGCAAGAGTCTGAAGTAGGCAAAGAAGACTGCGGTGTCCTGTCAGCTTCACGCCTGTGTTAGTTATTCTGTAGGCATTCGTGCTGTTTATTTACTTATTTGGAGGGTGCTGGGACTGAATTCGGGGCTTTGCCCAGGCCAGGCAAGTGGTCTATCACCGAGCTACATCCCCAGCCCTCTGGTTTGTCCTAGTTTACAACTTTGTATGTTACAGAAAAATGAAATGCTGCAAATAACTTGTCCAGAGGACTGAAAACATACTGCGTTTGGTGGGCAGGAACTGACTGTCCCCTGGAGATACTGCCTGGTTTGCCATCTATCGGTAAATTAATTCCAGCCTCCCTGTTTGTCTACATGTGCACATGTATTTGTTTTTTTTTTTTTTGTGAGTGGTGCTGGGGATCGAACTCAGGCCCTTGTGCTTGCAAGGCAAGCACTTTAATCACTGAGCTAAATCCCCAGCCCCTACATGTGCACATGTAAAATTCACCTTTGCACCTGCCGTGATATCTCACCATTTCTCTCTTGAAATAATGAATTAAATAAAATCCTTGATGCATGTTCTTTTTACATTTGTATGATAGCCATGATTATAATGAAAAATAATCTTTTAATATAGGCAAAGACGTAATGGAACATACATAGTTTCAGATGTCTATTATTGAAGGAGGAATAAGCGAACTTGAAGAAAACATGAAAATACTGAAATAAGCTGAGAGAAAAATAGAAGGACTTATTAAAGATAACAGTTGACCTCTGAAATAAATAAAATGGAAGGGGACAGAGAAGGAATAAAGAAAAGCAAAACCACTACTGTAATACAAATGACAAAATAAATAAGCTGTTGGCCAACCAAGTACAACACTGAATATACAAAAATTAGACACATATATAATAGTAACGCGAAAGTTGATAGATCAAAAAATGCTGAAAAGACATTAAAATGTTCCAAGAGAATGTTAAATAGAACTATAAAGATAGCAGATTTGAAAAGCCAGAGAAAAATGGGTAATTTTTCTCTTTGAAAAATATAAACTACCAAAATCCATCCCAATGAGGCAAACCACCTAAACAGAACAGTAATTACAGGAAAAAAGCAGCAAGTTTGTCAAGGAAGCACAATGAAAAAGGCCATCAGCCTGGATACCACAGCAGATCGTTTCTGCCAGCCACAACAGCAGATTACTGAACAATGAAGGAAAGAACCCTGATTTATTTTCAAAGTACCACGACCTCAAACAAACAACAAAAGACAGCACAAAAAGAAATCCAGAGATCAACATAACATATGCACGTCTTTGTAAAACTTTCAAATCAAGTATTAGAAAATGAATGGCAGCAACGCATTGGAAGAATAATCCAACATGACCAAGGGAATCTGTTCCAGGAATGCAGGGTGATTCAATATCATACTATGTCCAGACTAATTCACTATATTAACATATTTAAGTGCAAACCCTAAACATGTATGCTGAAAAATATTGAAAAGACATTTGCTAAAACTCAGCCACCCACATGGATAAAACTTGGAGTAGAAGAAAATGACCTAAGAACTACAAAAACTATATCCAAAGGAATCCTTATACTGTATTATATTAAATTGGGAAATTCCAAAGCCAATCACATTAAAATTGGGGACACAACGATGACGCCAGTGACATCAATATTGTTTGGAAGTTCTGGCTAATATAACAGGACAAGGAAATAAAATCAATAGGAAGAATGTTGTGAGGGAAGAGACATAACAAGCCGAAGCGGGCATGACGGCATCATCTAATTACCAGAAATCATATTATCAGAGACCAAAAAGTTCCAATATTTAGTGTCAATTTTTGCTAAGAAAGTTAGATAGCCAAATATATCAAAATAGCGCTTCTTTATGCTTTCAATAAATAACTTTTTTAAACAGAAAAAAATCCTGTCATACTTGTAATAAAATTACAGAATAATGAGAAAATAAAGCCTTATATAGGAATAGATTAATCCTTATATACGAATACATAATCTATTATGTATAAATAAAATTATATATAATTTTTTGAATAATATTTATAATAGTATTGAATAAAGGTTTTGGGTAGGAGATTTATCATTGTAAAAGTCATTGTTTTCATTGAGTTCATACAAAAGAGTGATATAATTCCAAAATCTCCAAGACATTGTTTTGGGGAAAGGAGTAGGTAGGTACTAGATAAAATGACTTTGGAAAGAATGAATATACAAGAATTGCTAAGAAAATTCTACAAAAGAGTATCAGGAGGGACACTAATATTTTACACTTGACACTGATATCATCAAATATTTGATGTTTGCAAGCCAGAGATGTAAAGATCTGTGGGGGCAAAGTCGAGATTCCAGAATAGATCCAAGCATCTCTGGGAATTTTATATAAAAAGTGAAATTAGGGGGCTGGGGAATTAGCTCAGTGGTTAGAGTGCTTGCCTCGCAAGCACAAGGCCCCAGGTTCCATCCCCAGCACCAAAAAAAAAAAAAAAAAAAAAAAAAGGGAAATCAGGATTCCAGTTCTAAGGAAAACTATATATTTTATTTAGCAAATGGTTGTGGCATAGTGGGCAGCCAAACTCAAACATCAAACATCAAAGAAATAAATATCAATTTTGACTGCAATGAGGTGCTAACTAAAAACAAGCAAGCAATAAAACTATGAAAGAAAAAAACTCCATTTGATCTCAGTGGAAGGAGGAACTTTCTTAGAAAACCCAAGAGCTGCAAATGAAGGAATAGAATATCCAAATACACTAAAATGTGGTTATTTTTTGTGTCACAAGGACACTTCAAAGACAAGTGGAAGGCAGATGAAAAACTGAGCGATAGAGTTTACACCCCCAACTTCCCAACACTGACTTTCATCTTACACCAGAAAGAATGGCCACCATCAGGAAATCAAGTAATAACAAGTGCTGGCGAGGCTGTGGTGAAAAAGGAAACTTTCTACATTGTTGCTGGGAATGTAAACTAGTACAACCACTATGGAAATCAGTTTGGAGAATTCTCAAAGAACTAAAATTAGAAATTCCATTTGGCCTGGCTATTCCCCTTCTAGGTATCTTCCCCAAAGAGCTAAAGATATTATATTACAGGAACACATGCATACCAATGTTTATAGCAGCAAAATTATGGCCAACAGATGAAAGGATAAAGAAAATGTGTTATTTGTACACAGTGGAGTACTACTTGGTCATAAAGAAGGATAAATTCTAGACATTTATAGGGAAATTGATATATATGAAAAATATAATGTTATGTGAAATAAATCAGACATACAAGGTTAAGTATCATATGGTATCTCTCATTTGAGTCAAGCAAAGTGTAAATAAAGAGCAAAATAAACTTTTAATAGGAAGCAAGGAAATAGATCTTTTACAAACAGGAAGGAGTCTAAGAGATGGGGGGGCGTTTAAAAAGTTTTAAAATGTGTCTTGTACATGTACCAAATATCCACAATGAATGTAAACGTGTCCTAAATATGAACTAAAAATAATAACAACATTAATAATGAAAATGGGGAAAGTGGATCTAGAGATGGAGGGAGGGGAAGGGGAATAAAAAAAGAATCGAGATGCATTACGTACATGTCCCTACTCCCTAAGATGAATGTAAACTTCATGTATTGCAAACATGTACTAATAAATATTTATAAAAGATCAGGTGGCTATGTTCACCAGACAAAACTTCAGGAGACTGTTGAAGACTCAGGCCCTCACACGGGTGAGATTACTACTCTCAAAATTAGTCTGAATCTACGCAAACACACATTACAGAATCTCACAGAAACTCGCCGTTAGGAATCTAAACTTCAGAAAAAAGAAGCAATGGAATGTGAGGAATTATGTAGGATGTTTACTGTAGCAGTTTGCCACGACAAAAGACTCCAAACAACCGAACCATACACAGATAGTTGATAGAGAGAGATGGTTAATAAAGCAGAAGATATTTGCATTACCACCCTTGACTGGCAAAAAAAAATTAGGGTTAGTTGTCCTGGCCCATAGCACTGTCAATAAGTGGAATAAAAAGAGCAAGTGGTAGAGAAGTACACATAATGTGATATAGTTATTACAAAAATAGGAAACCCCATTTATTTGTTGTCTATGTATGTTCATATGAACACAGAGAGCTTTTTTAACATTACTTATTGCAGGTGGGGTAGAGTTGGGGGGGCTGGAGGTTGTTGGCTTGGTTTTTGTACAATTTTGTGTATATTTCATTGTAAGGAACATGTTTTGCTATTGCACTTTGTAAAAAAAAAAAGGAAGACAAAACAACCTTGCATACATGTGTATACACATGAGTGTGTATATATATATGTATATGTGGGGGACAGCTGTTAGGTGGAGATGTAAGGATGTAAAAAGAAATGTAGAATATAAAAGAAGATAGTATGCTCAACTCAACCCCAATTTTATAACTAAAGTAGAAAACATACATATGTAAGCATAGGGAAAAGATTGGAAGGAAGTCCCATGAAAATGTTTACAGTGTTTAGATCTGGATAGTAAGGTTATTAGTCTTCAGTTTTTTTCTTAATATTCTAATTTTTCTTATCTTGAATACAAATTACACTTATAATTAAGAAAAATCTTTTTAAAAGTTGGAGAAAGGGGGATTCTGGCAAAGTAAGATACAGAAAACAAGCTTATGATAATACAAATTGTTAATGCTTGTAACTAGATGTCCCCCCTCAGTCTCATACCCTCACAGATGGGGCTTTTCAGACGTGGCTGGATCTAGGGTATGAAAACATGGATCAAGGGTGTGTGATAACTAAACTAGACCACTGATTGATTTAGCATAGTTGTGAGTGTGGATAATGGAAGGCCCACCCTAGGCATGGGTGGCATCAACTGATAGGCTTGTAGCCTGGATGGGATAAAAGGGAAATGAAGGCTTGGGATACTGCTGCTTCCTGCTTTCTGCCAGCCCTGCCATGGACTGTTTGTTCTCTGCCATGACCCTCTGCCATGCCATCCTGCCTTGGAGCCAGCCAACTATGAGCTTAAACCTCTACGAACTGTGAGCCAAAATAAACCTCTCCTTTAACTTGTGGGTGTCAGGTGTTTTTGTCTCAGCAATAAAGAAAAGTAATTTAAGACACAAGTTAGCCACTTAAAATTCAATAGCTGAATATTTTCTAAAGAGCGTCCAACAAAATAGGAGTTCCCCCTCTCCCCATCCTGGGGTGGGGGGCGGCCAGGAGACATTCCCAGGCATTCCTTGGATTCTTGAACTGTAGATAGTACTGAACGCCATATACAGTGGTTTTTACTTATACAAAGAATAAAATTTAACATAAGTTAGGCACAGTAAGATTAACAACCATTATAAAGAATAAATAGGACAATTACAATATACCGTAATAAAGTTATGTAAAATTTATAAATTTCTGGAGTTTTCCATTTAATATTTTTGGACTGAAATTGACTATGGGTAACTGAAATCAAGGAAAGCAAAACCATGAATAAGGGGGGACTATGGAATTCCAGAGTGATTAAATTATTAAAATTACTAACATTGTGCACTGCAGGATTTCCTGTTTCTTACCAAAACCATAGTTAGTAACTCTGTATTACCATTTCTGACAGAAAGAAATTGTGGCAAAGGGAACATAGCAAGTGATGAGAACCACGTTCAACCATTAAGGATTCTAGAAAACAAGAAAGCAGGTGAGCAAGAGAGACGAAACCCAGTTTTAACTCTGTGGCTATCTCCTAAGGGAAACGGACTTCGCATTTCCAACAGGCGAGCCCTCAAGGTTTCCAACAGCATTGTTTTCTACTTCCTTAGCTTTTAATACTCAAATCAGAAGTCACATCTTCATATAAAAGTGAGAGGATCTGCATGACAATTTTGGCTAAATAAATTTGCACATTATGGAAGAATAAAAATGGTAACAACGCTGGAAAAATGAACAGCATAACACTCTAATCACACTTCTTTCAGAACAGTGACCACTCCGCCTTGTCGATCCTTTCTGGAGCCAGAAATCAGAGCTGTTACTACGCCAGGCAGAGAATCTACAATACTGTATGGGATTCTGTGTTGCTCTCTAGCGCCACCTACTGACCAAACAGCATTTCCGTTCACAGTAACAATTTGAATTTCCCCTCAATAAAGCCTATGTTTTGGAAAAACGCTAGGTGCTTTTTCAAATTAGTCATCTGGACCCTGGATCTGCACAGATACTAATTTCTAAAAAATGGTATCCCAGAAAATCTTAGTAAGAACTTACATCAAATTTGCATCTATACATAAATGTCAGGATCTTCTGTCTAAAGTTTCAAATAAAAGTAGTTGGATGGATCGCTTTAGGTACCACATATATTTGATGGAATTGTGAAGGAGGTAAGATGTTCGTATAATACTTAGGAGCAGACTAAACACTCTGGCTGATTCACATTCTCTTTAATTATATAGCGATTCACACTCCACCCCCAGATCATATCTTGGCTGAAAAGTAGCATTAACATTCAGTACATTTTAACAGGTATCAATTTATTAGGAAACCATTTCTAGTTTTGCTCAGCACTAACCAATTGTTTCTCAAGCATCCATGTAGCATTATGTGGAAAATGGACCTTAGAGCCAATAGGTTTATTTGTAACTATGTAGGACCACAACATTATCCCAAACGGGTGGTATTTCAGAATGGGGCTGCAGAGAGGCTGGGAGGTCCCATCTACAACCCAAATTGAATGAGAAGGAAAAGAAACTTTATTAGAGTTGGAAACAAACAAATGTATCCACTACTTCCTGAATCCCAACTTTCATTGGAATCATCTTGGTAACATTTAAGATCCTACCACAGTCAGAGCATCAGAGTTGCTACAGTGTTAAAAAATTACAGTACGGGGTTGGGGATTTAGCTCAGAGGCAGAGCGCTTGCCTAGCAAGCGCAAGGCCCTGAGTTAAATCCCCAGCATCCCCCCACCCCCAAAAAATTACAGTAAGCAGTATAAAATACAATTTATTACGGTGTCGGTGGTGGTGGTGGTCACGACGATTCCAGAAAACAGCAAGAGCACACCTCTTACAGAATTTGACTCATGATTTTCTTTTTCTGCCCCCCCCCCCCCCAATTTTACGCTCTAATCTGGGATGGAATCGGCCGGGCAGAGCAGAGCCGGGTGCGCGGCTGCCTGGATGATGGAGTAGGTCTGCTTGGGCAGCTCCTGCTGCGAGGAGGAGGAGAATATAGGCGGGGCGGTGGTGGCCACGGCGATGCCCTGGCCCCCGTCGCTCACCACGGTCACTTCGGCTGCCCCCTCCTGGATCAGAGCGTTGAGGCCCTCGAAGTCCGTGCACGCGATGCCCGAGCTGGCGATGAAGGTCTGGCTGCCGGCGCCTTCCGGGGGCCCGGCCGCGGCCGCGGGGATCAGCGTCTGGTGCAGCGCGGCCCCGTCGGCCTGGTCGTGCGTGGTCAGCAGCACGGCGGGCTGGGCCACGGCGCCCGCCTCGCTCGGGCACCCCGAGGGCGGAGGGGCGCCGATCAGACTGACCTGGCGCAGGATCTGCAGCCGGCCGTTGGCGGGGAGCTCCTCGGAGCCCTGCGCCACCAGCGCCGGGGGGACGAGGTTGACGGCGGCGGCGGGCACCTGGTGCCCCACGATGATTTTGACCCGGCCCTCGCTGAACTGGGGCACCTGGCTGGGCTGGAGGGGCGCCTGCAGGTGCCCGACGGCGAGGGGCGCGGCGGGCTGCTTGCCGGGCTCCATCTGCAGCTGCAGCACCGCCACCTCCGAGCTCTTGCTCTCCTGGTACTCACTGTGCTGCCGCTTGTGGCTGCGGAGCGAGTCCTCCCGCATGAAGGAGGCGTCGCATATGTCGCAGTGGAAGGTCTTCTTGGCGTCCAGCTTGGCCACCTGGCGGCCGCCCTGCCTGCCCGCGTCCTTCCGCGCCAGCGCCTCGGCCTTGACCGTGTCGGCGTGGAACTTCCTCAGGTGCTTGCTCAGGTTGCTGGGCTGCTTCGTGTCGAAGCTGCAGTAGCCGCACTTGAAGGGGCGCTCGGAGCCGTGCACGCGGGCGTGCACCCGCAGGGCCGCCTTGCTGGCGCACGAGTAGCTGCACTCGGGGCACTTCTCCGGGCGCTCGGCCTGGTGCACGCGGCTGTGTTTCCGCAGCGCGGCTTTGCTGTCGCCCAGGAAGGCGCAGTGCGGACACTTGAAGTTGTCCCCGCTGTGCTTGATGCGGACGTGCGACTTGAGGTTCCCCTTCATGGTGCAGCGGACATCACAGAACTCGCACTTGAAGGGCTTCTCCCCCGAGTGCACGCGCATGTGCCTTTTCAAGTCCGAGCTGATTTTGAACTTGGCGCTACAAAGCCAGCACTGGAAGGGGGCGTCCCCTGTCAACACAAGGTGAGTTTCCATAAGAACAGGCAGCAACAACCACAGCGGATCCCCCCGAAGCACACGCCAGAAAATCGCTTAGACCAAGGCCGGCGGGAGGCGCCCGGGAGGGGAAGGCTCCTCTTCTGTCCCCAAGCCCAGGCCGCCACCACGCGCTCTGGCACACCACCGCCCTTAGGAAACCCGGAAGAAAAAACGGGGAGATGGAAAAGAGCTATTTAATTGTCCCGAATAAGATCTGCAAATATGCTCGTTACATTCTTTGAAACAATCGAGCTAGCGTTCGTACAGTTCATGCACCCGCTTTGCTAGTTAATGGTTCACAGCTGCATAATTGTGCATAGTCCGTTGATTTTGGTTAAGTTACGTGTTGCGACAGACTCAACAACATGTTTCCAAAGGGGTCAGCTCCATGCTGCCTTCATCCGAGTATTCTTTTTATAGTGCTTGAAACACCAGCTTATATTTCATGCGGATTCTTATTAATAGAGACGTGTTTATTGCGCAAAATTTATTCGTCCCACATTGCCAGCTGCGTTCTTTACTTGTGAAGTTACAGAATCCAGCTGCTTGATTTTTTAAAAACAAACTCATATTTGCTGAAAGTTGAGCAGGCAAAGTGAAACCGTGAACATCTGAATGGGCACAATATTCCAAATGTATTTACTCAGTGAATGCCAAGTCCGAGTTACGTAAGGCACTGATAATACAAGCAAATGGGTGATCCCCCTCACCCCCGTTTCAATATTGTTTAAGCAAGTTAAATTAACAGCAGCTAACAGTCTTTAGTGGCTTTGGGGATGGCAGGCACTTTACCCAAGGCACTTTACTGGCTCGTTTGATGCGGCCAACACCCCTACAGGTGAGTGCTATCATGAGCAGTCCCACAGTGAGATAATTAGCTGTACATTTAACCCATGTTCACTTTCTCAGGCCATACACTCCAAAAACCGGGACTATGTTCCAGCTTTTCGGCAAAAGGCCTACAACACCGTAATGAGCTATAAATTCAGTTAGAGATGGCAGGGAGCGATTTAACAAGCCCATGGCCTATTTTTGTAAATAAAGTTTTATTGGAACATGACCATATCCACTTGTTTACACATGGCTACTCACACAGTACAATGGCGAAGGTGGGCTGCCGTGACCAGACACCATGGTATGGTTTTCTCAAAGCCCAAGATAGCTGCTACCTGGCTATTTTCAGAAAAAGCTGGCTTTTCCGGCCTTAGAATGTTGCTGTTAGCCCTTTTTTATGTCATCACCCCCTTTTGGCAGCTTAGTGAAGCCCACAAAATCCTTCTAAGAATAATCTTTTAAATGCACAAAATAAACTAAGACAAAAAATAGAAATTCCAAAGAAACCAACTGTATCGAAATAGTTACTAAAATAGTAAAAGAAAGATTTGTGATATGGCAATATGTGTACTTTATCAACATAGGAAACAACAAGATCTAGCGGCGGGTCTTATAACTACAATAATTTCTAAATAGAGAAGAGTGTAAGAGATAGTTTAATGTAGCTGCAAGAATTGGTATTAAAACATCTGATTTCTACTGGTGACAAGTTCCCATGCACTGGTATCAACTGGTTGCATGTATTCGCCATTGAAGGACATGCTAAGTTTCAGTATAGGTTGTAAAAATGAAGATACAATTTTTTTCCCATCCAATTGCATGGATGGAGCTACCTCCTAAATATTATTTGTGGATTCCTTCCTGTTTAGAATGTTTGACTCGATTTCTGACAGTCATTTCTTTTTCTTTTCTTCCTTCCCCTCTCTCTTTCTTTCTCCCTTCCTTTCTTTCTCTTTCTTCCTCTCTCTCTCTCCTTTTCTTTCCCTCTCTCTCACTCTTCCTTTCTTTCTTTCTAATCAGCAGAGGTCAAACCCAGAAAAACCAGGTAACCAAATCTCACAGCTAAGTTACAGAGCCTAACAACATTTTCTGACACGAAAGCAAAAGATCTAAGTTCTTTCATCATCATGTACATAGTCTTCTTTAACCACAAATTTATTTCTTAAATGAGGCATCCTGGTCAAATAGTCCTACAGAACTCTAAGCTCACCCCGGGCGATGACTGTGCTTATTCCTATTGACTTCCCAATCACCACAGTGTCCGGTCCACAGTGGGGCTCAACGAGTGGTATCGAATGAATAAGGGACCAATATGTTAAGCCTGTAGATTTTCTTGAGTTTAGGTTGCTACTGAAATGACTTGTAGCCATCTGTAGTACATTAAATCAACAGAAAGGTAGGAACAGAATCTTATCAATTTAAAATTTTAGAAGTGTCACAGATCACAGATTTATAAAAGGGAAAATGAACATTCCATGGGGACATGGCCTAAATGGCACATGTCTAAATTTTTAGAAATCATACCTCTTATAGGCCAATTTAAAGATGTTACTATAAGGTGAGTGCAGCTTTGTAAGTCAAAACGAACCACCTTAGATTAACTTCTCCAATTTAGGCTGGGAGGGATTTCTGAAGGACATCAGTTGGACATCAGTTAGGCTGGTGTTTTCACTTGTAGCAGATCACATAAATGCCCCCAAGTTTCCCGCCTCCCATCCCTCCAGGTGGCTGTGGCCTCTGCCACATAAGTAATTATCATGCTCTCCCATAGTAAGGGAAGGTGACCTTGTATGACATACAACAGGGTCAAACGTGTCACCAGATTTGACCGACGGTATGTTAAGTAGACTTGGCACAGTAATGGCGTGAAATGGCCTTGCCACTGGCGCTTGCTTGCTTGCTTGTACCTCGGTCATTGCCATGAGGTCAATCCTGGCCTGGCCCACTGGTCCCAGGAGAGTGACAGACCTGTTGCAGGTTGGTGACAGCCTGCCCATGGCCACTTGTGAACTCAGCCAAGGTCAGCAGTTACTACCTGGGCGGTCCCCAGCTGCTCCTCAGAGTGTGACGGAAAAGGCATTCTGTCGTATCTACAGAGGTTTCCTGAGATTTGTGTTATGCGCATTGCTGTGACAATCACGATGTAGATAATGGTATTTGGAAAGGGGGTGCTAAGTGCAGAACCAAAATATGCAGCACTGGTTTTGGGGTTGAGTTGCAATTCATATTTAGTGGCACACATTTAATGGCAGATATTTGATAAAATTATCATCTGTGATAACTCAGAAGACAAAAAAAAAAAAAAAAAAAGAAATACACATGGGTTTGGGACTTGAGTAAAGGATAACTTTTGGGCAGAACAGTGAAATGCTTCAGAAGCTACACATGATTAGGAACCCCCAAGAAAGAAAACCTTGAAAAAGAACTGGTCACTTTTTACACAGACTTTAGAGGGGATAGAGAAGAACAAAGATCTGCTGGGTATAGTTTCCTGTTTCCAGCAAGTGTATCTAGCCAGATTCTCCCAAGTCACCTCCAGGAAGCTTTTCAAAGTAAGACAAAAGCCTGGGGAGAAGATCCTGTGCAGGAAACTGATCTCATAGTTAAGACTGAATGAGAAATGAGAGGTCCGAGCATCAGGTGCTGTTAACACAGACTCTCCTAGCTGGATGAAAGGACTCTGAGTACCCGCAGAATATTACAGGAAGAAAGTGCCCACACTTGACTTTAGAAAGAGTCGCAATATCTCAGGAGAACTGCATGGCTTTTGGCATACAGAGAGGTCTACTAGCAAAACCATCACCAGCCTAGACTAAATGACATGTAGAAAAACTCCCAGCTTTCAGCAGGCAGGAAGTAGGCTGAGAAAGTTTCTCCAAAGTGCATTTTCCTATTTCAGAAGTGGCTAAGGGAGGTGATGGACAGGGCGTCGCAGAGACCAGGAGCAGGGAGCGAACCCAAGGGCTCATCAGGAGACTCCCCCGTCACCTGTGTGACACCGCGGGGGGACCTGAGCACAAGATCTTCCACACTGTGATTGCTAACGCCTCCCACTCTTCTGCTTCCAACATCAGGGCTACTGTGATTGTCCTGGCTGTCTGCTGGGGACCAGATTTCTTCTTCTTACTCGGTTTCTAGGTACACAGGAACACCATCCTGCCCAGAAGGAGATCACACAGTCCTGGTCTTTAAGCCCAGTCCTAAGACTGGATGACATCTGGGGGGGTCTTGGGGACAGTAATGAATACATTTCAAAAGTCAGAGAGACATGAATGATGATGGGGATAAAGGGTCCCAATTCTTCAGCCTCCTCCCACCCCAGACTCTGCCATGTGTCCTTGAGGTGAGCGCTCCCCATGGAGGAGTCAGGCTCGACCCCGATGCCACGCCCAGCCATGTCTCCGGCTTCAGACACTGTGACATCTGGACCCACAGCAACCAGAGGCTTGCACTGGGCTTACACAGCGGGGCTTGCTTGCTTGTATCTCTGTCATCATCACAACAGACAATCCCGGGGCCGGCCTCGGTCCCAGGAGGAGGGTCGGAGACGCCCAGAGCAGTGCTCACCCCAGCCGAAGCCAGGGACAGCCAGCTACCCCACAGACGGCAGAGTCCTCAGCCAAAGCCTGTGGATGCCCCACCTTCCCCACACTAATTAAGCTCAGCCGTGGGCAACAGCACCCCCTGCTGACCTGAAATGAGAGCGCACTGAGTATTTATCATAAGACACCACTGAGATTGGGGGGCAGTTGTTATGCACCATCACTGTATCAACAGTAGCCGATACACATGCTGAAAGAAAAGCATACACAGTATGGTGAGTCCCCAACTGTTGACTTTACTGTGCCTATGTGTGTGTGTTTTTGTTTTTACTGTGCCGGGGATTGAACCCAGGGCCTCACACACTGCAGGCACCCTACCACTGAGCACATCTCCTTCTTGTGGTTTTCTGATCAAGCCGTCCCAGGCTGAACTAGACTGTGTGCACTTTAAAAATTATGGAAGGGCTGGGCATGGTGGCATGTCCCTGTATTCCGCCGTAGGGAGGATGAGACAGGAGGGTGAGTTCTCGGTCAGACTGAGCTACACCGTGGAGACCCTCTCTCAGAAAACGAAAAGAAAATTACTGAAATGCCTAACCATAATGCAGACGTTTATTAAAGTTGCACTGCTTATAACTCTATTTCCTCTAGTGTACCTCTCAGTTACATCCTTCACCAGTGAATAAGCTACGGTTATACAGTTCTATAAAAATATATGGAAAGTTATCAGCCTGATAACTCCTCCCCCTCCTTTTTTTTTTTTTTTTTTTTTTTTTAACTACAAAAGGCTCTTCCAGGCAGATGAAAAGCAAAACAGTAAGCCAGGGGCTGACCACAGACCACACGTCCTTCCCTTACTTTGTGACCCGAGGCTGGCAAGCGCGAGCGACAGGCCCCGGGGCGGCCGCGGCCGGGCTTACCGGTGTGGGAGCGCAGGTGCACCGTGAGCTGGCTGGAGTTGCGGCTGGCGTAGGGGCAGATCTGGCACTTGAAGGGCCGCTCGTCCGAGTGGATCCGCAGGTGCTTGTTGAGGCTGCTGCTGTCGGCGGCGGCGTAGTCGCACGTCTTACACTTGTAGGGCTTCTGGCCGGTGTGGCAACGCATGTGGGTCTTCAGCTTGTCCTTCCGGCTAAAGCACTTGCCACAGATCTCACACTTGTGGGGTTTGTCTCCTTTACACACACATACACAAACGGCATCAGGAGACAAGGTTAAAAAGGAAACGGGCTTCTTTTATTTTGCTTATTGGAATTTTCGAACCATGAACATGAATTCCTCATTAGTTAAAATAGAAGGTGACTAAAATGAAAATTACAGCTATATAAAATAAGAGACAGTTGCCTCTTGTATTTATTCCCCTTTTCCAACAGAGACACAGTCTAAAATGTGCAACCCCAAAACTTCAGGACGAGTTCAGAGCCGACCAGCGGGAGGCCACCTTTCCCAGTCTGCCCTGCAGCTAGGCCTGTGACAAGGTTGTCGCCAAGGCAACGGCGGAGAAGGTAAAGCGTGTCCCTTCCATAAAAGGTAATTGCTTGCCTGCTACTTTTTCAATCTTTCCTCCCTTCCTGCCAGCTGTAACCCAGACACGGCAGGAGTGGGCAGATGTGGCCAGCACCCTGTAGGCGGCAGAGTAACGGCACAGCAGGAGACCATCTCCTGGGACAGAGCTGTCTACCTGCCCCCCGCCCGACCACCTACCTATCTCTGGATGGTTTCATCAGAGACACACAAAGCCCCGTCTTGCTTGAGCTTGTGTTTGGGTTTCTTCATTGCAGCAACTTAATCTAAACCTTTGCATACACAAGTCAACCAATGACTAGGTGCAGATTTTTTAGTTTTTGAACCCAAGGCCTTTGCACTGAACTACATCCTTAACTCTTTCCAATTTTTTTAAAGATTTTAAGACAGGGTCTTGCAAAGTTGCCCATGCTGGGCTTGACCTGCAGTCCTGCTTTGGCCTTAGAGAATGCTAGCATCAGAGGCATGAGCCACTACACCCGGCAGTGCTGACTTCTGAGGTGTATTTTTCCAAGTATTTGGTACATGGGTGCATGTGTACTTTTCTTGGCACCCACAAATCCCTCTTGGCTATCATCGATGGAAACACTTTTTGAATGGCATGGTGCCCTTGGAGTTATTTTATTTAATCCTCCTAACAACTGGGACTAGAACCCAGGACTATCTTTTTTTTTTCCCTTTGGCCAAATGCTTCACTGCTTCTGTGTTGCCTACTTTTTTTGCACTTAACCTACTGCTGCTAATCTTTTCCCACCATTAAGCATCCACAATTTGATTTTAAGGCTGAAATGCTTTATGTTACGGGTGTGTCGTAAATTACCCAATCAGTTCCTCGCTTGGCCACTGGAAAGAACAAAATAGATACGTGCATACTAAGGCATAAATATGCCCAATGTTAAATGAACAAGCAGGGTGCAGGATGGTAGATGTACAGCTAACCTATTAGATGGGAAAAGTATATGTGTTTTCATAGAGATGTGCAGAATTTTTGAATGATAGCCAATAAACTGCTAAGGCTGACGATTCTGGGGCATGGGCTTAGAGGAAGCTGGCTATGAGTAGGGATTTTCACTTTTGATTTTATATATCAAATGTGTATTTTGGCCAAATTCTACATAGGCATGTGTTGAAATAAGTTGTCGGCCAAAGATGATCACAATTATCTTAGAATATTTGGGACTTAAGAGTACATCTAAAAGATTCATAAAGATTATAGTTTTATTACTATACATTTTTATAGTCAAATTGAAAAATCCAGCAACAGTTTTTCAGCACTGTAGTCCCCATGACACCGGACTGCGTGTTCTTGCAACACTCCGCAGACATCGGCTGGTGGCAGAGCTGAGTGGTTGTCAGTCAGCCTTGCTGGTCAAGATGCCCATTACTGTTGCTGCTCCCCGAGCCCCTAGGCTTGTGAAGAGCAGCCTCCTCCCTAAAGTAGCTGAGGACATGTCCTCGTCAACTCCTGGGGCTGAAGATGTTGGAGACGCTTGAGTTAAGCAGCGTTTACCCCACAAACTGAGCTCACTGTGTGTCGATGTGGATTTGCAGAAACAGATTTAAAATCGCTCCCTTCATTCGTACTTTTACATTGCTTTCCCAATCACTGTTAATGGTTAAAGCACTTTGCTCTTTCAATGATAAACATGCTACACTTGACTGATGGAAAGTCAGCATGTGAAATCCACACGGGAGAGTTTCACGGCTTGTTACCTTAAAATGTGTTACCAATACTGGGCACGTAAGATTTGGATAATTAGAATCAATCCAAAGGACAGGATACCGTGAGGCTGATTAGATAATGATGGTGGCCCCGATGCAATAAGGCACTCACTGTCAGGGCCAGGGAATGTAAGACATACTTGTTGGCTGCTTCATCTTCCAAAGACTGAGGCTAAATAATGGACTTTGGGCGATTAGTGAAGCCAAAGTCAAATTTCAGCATGTCCCTAGCTCACACACATTTACACGGTTTGACTTGATACATGTCTGCATCAATAGCTTAAAAGCAATTTCTTCTCCATGCAACACATCTGGGAAGTGCTAAAAATAACACACAGTCGGGTCTGTGTATGTGCTGGGTTCTGCCTCTGTGCATTCAACCAACTGTGAATCCAAAATATTTCAAAATAACAATAATAACAAAAATAATACAAATAAAAATAGTATAACAACTATTTATACAGTATTTACACTGTGTTAGGCATTATAAGTAATCTACAGTGATTTAAGGTATATGGACAGAGACTGGCATGGTGGTGCATGCCTGTAATCCCAGCACTCTGGGAGGCTGAGGCAGGAGGATGGTAAATTCGAGCTTAGTCTGGACAACTAGGGACTTAGTGAGGCCCTGTCTCAAAATAAAAAATTCAAAAATTTAAAAAGGGCTGGGATGTAGCTCAGGGTGAAGGCCCTGGGTTCAATCTCCAGTACAGAAACAAAGGAAGGAAGAAACAAAGAAAGAAAATGTACGTAGGTTCCAGGCTCTGTGCCATTTTCTAGAAGGAACTTGTGCACCCTGAGACTTCAGTGCCCTTGGGGATGGGCAGGGGAGTCCTGGAACCAATTCCTTGCAGAAGTTAAGGGACGACTGTGTTCAAGAAAATGAAAATCATGAGAAATAACTGTTTTTCTTATTCATTGAACTTTTCCTCTCCTAAAAAAAAATTATTAAATTTCCCTTTCAAAATAATAAAAACAACAGAGTGCAAAGATACATAGAAAAAGTTACTACTGTTTCCCTTTATTCTTTGCTTTACTAATCACACACACACACACACACACACACACACACACGGTGGTAGGCTTATCTCCCCAAAATGAGGAGAAAACTGCATTCAAATTTAATGAATCTTGGCAGATCAGTTTTCAAGGTGACTCTAAGCAGTTTACATTCTCACTTGCTAAGTTTGCTCCCACCCTCTCCATGTCTGGATTTTATTGCTTTAGACATTTTCTGTCCAAATCATATGTAAAAACAGCATCTTATTTTTATTTAATTTGCCCACGTGTTCGTGTGACAACTTCGAGGTTTTGAGTCACAGCCCGTGTGACTCGTCGGGAGCAGGTGTCCAGGCCGTGCTGGCTAAGGACGTTGTTACTTACCCGTGTGGATTTTTAGATGCCGCTCCATGTCCTTCATGCCATAGGCAGTCTTGAACTGGCAACCTAAAAACAAAACAAAAACACAAAACACAAAACAAGGTCAGATTAACAACAAATGGAGACAGTGTGACTTTCAAGTGAAAAAATCTGGCAGAAATTTTAACCAGGTGACAAAAAATACCAGCACAGCAAGGGCACAAATGATGTCATGTGCCCCCTAAATGAGGCAGCAAGTCCCCAGAGTGCCGTCCACGGCCCTGGCCCAAACTGTGTAGCCTCAATCTAACCATAAGGAGACCCCAGACATACCCAAACAGGGCACCATTTAGAAAAGGGCTGGCTTGCACTTTTCAGAAATGTCAAGTTCATGAAATACAAAACCTCAACTGTTCCCAATTCGAGGAAACTAAAGACACAGAAGAACCAAATGCCCTAAGTGGTCACGGGTTCGTCTGGGAAGGGAGTATTCTTTTCAGTGGGACGATTGGTGAAGTCTAAATAAGGTCATCAAATTTGATAATAAAATAAGTAAATGTTGGTTTCCTGATTGATGCTTGTCCTGTGGTTATATAAAAGAATGTTCTTGTTTCCAGAAAACACATGCTGAGGTATTTAGGGGTAAAGGCACAGTATGTCTGCAATTTACTCTCAAGTGGTTTGGGGGGAAAATATCTACAAAGAAGGACGACATTTGGGAAGTCTAAGTGAAAAGTATGCAGGGATTTTTTGGTCCTATTTTTGCAACTTATCTTTAAGTCTGAAATGACTTCAGAATAAAAAGTTAAAACAAAAGTAAAGAAGGAAAAATCCTTTTAGATGCCTTAAGCTATATATAGCGCAGGAGGAAATATTTGTAGCAACTTGAAATTCCGCTTCCATTTCAAAGCCAGTCACTGTAAGTTTCACAGCCTGGCGGCACAGTGACCAGGGACAGGCAGGCAAGAGGCTGACGGGCTCTGGTTTTATAGCCAGGCAGTATGGAGACATTCATGTCCGTTCGTCAAGAATCCATAAGGGCCCTGGCATCCCCGGAACCTGGTAAAATGTCACATCCTCTGTACATAAACTTGCCTTTACCTGGATAGCAACAGTTCAGCCTCTTCTGAGCGGGTGGGGTCGCTGGCTTTTTGGTTCGTGACTTGGCAGGGAGGGAGATGACAGCGGCAGTCTGGTTTTCATTGCTTTCCGTGGGTAGGTAAGTTTGATACCCATGTTCAAAAACAAATTCTGGAGCTGAAACTAAAAGACATAGCGTTTATTAATTTTCAGAATACAAACGGCCAACAGTATTCCCTTTGCCTCCCTTTTGCCTCATTTGTAGAGAATGAACGTGCTGCATTTTTTTCCCAGGATCCCTTGCTGTTTAAGTGTGATCACATGACCCAGTTCTGGCCAATGAGACACTGGGGAATACTGTATCTGCTATGGGGCTTCTGTAAAAGATTTTCCTTCCTGACTTTTTTTTGGGGGGAGGCATTGTTGTTGTTTAAATCAGGAGCAGAAAGAGAAATAGTTGAGGAAAACTCATTCTTTTTCTTTTTTTCTGGTGCTGAGGATTGGACTCAGGGCGCTGCACAGGCTAGGTGAGCACTCTATCACTGAGCTGCATCCCCAGCCATGGAAACCTCATTCTCACTGCTCTCGTTGCCTGGTTTCCTCTCTTTGGATATGATGGAGTGAAGATGTGGCAGCTCTTCTGTAACTGAAAGGGAAAGCCAGGGAATCAGATACTGAGCAAGAGCTCTATAACATCTAATCTCAAAGGAAAAGAAACATGTCTATAATGTAAACCAGGTAGGTTTGCTGTTGACTGCAGTGACACACCTGAGGTGCTTCTATAAACCATATTGGAAAACCCTACAAAACCACCAGGAAAAGTGGGTAGCAAGACTTCTGGGCAAAACTAGTCTTTTTTTTTATTGTGGGTGCTGGGGATCGAACTCAGGGCCTTGCACTCGTTAGGCAAGCACTCTAACACTTGCGCTAAATCCCCAACCCAAAACTAGTCTTAATGAACATTCTCCTTCGCATAAGTGTTCTACATGTATCCTTGTATGCTCACTGATGTTTTGAAGCTAACCTCCCACAACAAAACAAAGAAAACGAGCCCCAATCCAAAATATTATTATAGAAGATAAAGTAAGTAGTCTTGAATTTTTTCTTATAAAAAGCTTTTGTGACTATTTTGTCAATGAAATCCACGGTTTAGGGCTTGGACAAATTTTCTTCTTTATTAGAATATAATCTATCACAGCGAGATTTAGCTTCACACGAGGAGTAAATATCGCCAAGAGTCCCTGTGCACCAGGCGACTGTGTCAGGCTGAGGTCTCACGATGACCTGGGAGCCACCGTCACCAGCAACTACCTGACACGGTGGCCACTGTATTTACAGAGTATATTTATTTAAATCAACGTAGGCCTAATATCACTTCTGTTTTCAGCTTTGCCCAAAGCAATAATATCCATGTGTCCAAATTTGAGGTGCTGGTTATATTCTTATCAAACATCACATTTCTTTGAATCTAAGGTGTTACAGATTATAAGATGCACCATTGTTTTACATAGAATAAGAATCTTGCCAATTAAACACATTGCGACTCAATGCTTTAATACCCCTTAGATACTGTATTTTATATTTACTGATGCACTTTCCATTTTTCTCAGTGGAAATATGTCCTGAGAGGCCGAAAGAGTCTGACCGACTTCTGTCCCCGGCCACAGACGGGGTGATTCGGCCACCCCCGCCTGTGGCTGCCATGTCTGTCGACACTGGGGCCTGGCTACTGATCGGATCTGGCACACTCTACTTGGTTCTGAAAGCTCAGTCCTGGACCGGCAGCGTCGTGCCGCTGGGAGCCTGTTATAAGACTCAGGTCCAGGCCCACACCCCGAACCCGCTGATCTCACACTCCAGGGTGCACCCAGCAACTGGGGCTCGCTCGAGCTTTCCGCATGATCCTGGTACAGGCTGGGGTCCGAGAGCCACTGCAGGGACCGCCCTCTCCTTGCATCTCGGTGGCAAACTTCAACTGAGGAAACCATGGTTCTTCCCCCGCAGCGAGCATTTGCTTCAGTAACATCAAACTGACTTCCTGTTGCCACTGCAGGCATTTCCGGGTGCACAGTCACTCTTCATTTCAACCCAGATCATCATGAATATTCAGGAAGATTTCTTTTCGGTCCTGGGGTTGAACCAGGGGATTTACACTGGGCCACATCTTGAGCCCTTTTATTTTCTTGAGACAGGGTCTTGCTAAGCTGCTCAGGCAGGATCCAAACTTGCTTGAGAAGACATTTTAACCAACAGTTAATCCATAGTTCCAAAAATGTGCAGAGCTTGGCTCAGGTGACACAATGTGACCAACTATGACCGGGTTTGTCACGTGCCGCAGGACACTTCTTAGTGAAGGCCTGCGGGCTAAGAGCAACGTCCTAGATCTAAGATGCACACTGCTTCCGTCGGACTCCAGTGCACCTCTGAATCGGGGCGAGCCCGGAAGTAACCTCCGGAGCTGCTTCCCCCTGCACACAGGGGCAATCTCCATGGTTGCTGCAAAGTGTAAAGCCAGCGCTGGCAGGGCAGGCCGTGGCCGGGGCAAGTCAGAATGAACTCCAGCGGGGAGAGTGAACAGTTCTGGGCTCTGACCAAGGGCACCAAACCCTTAACTGGAGCGCTCTGGACCCAGTTTAGCTGGGGCTGTGTGGTTTCCCAAGACACAGGACTATGGGTGCCAAACCAAGCTGGCGGGTTGTGCTGATGTGACCACCCCACTTTCTGCTCTCGGTCTTTCTGAACAAGAGACCCGTGCTGGAGGGCGCCCCGAGTGGGTAGATGGGGAGTGGTCAGGCCCCCCAACAGGTCAGCCAGCGCTCAGAGTCATCACAGCCCTCGGACTAGCTCTGTAATCCCAGCACTCAGGAGGCTGAGGCAGGAGGATCACCACAAGTATGAGGCCAGCCTGGACTATATAGTGAGTTCGATGCTGGCCTGAACTACACAGCGAGGCTCTGTCTCAAAACAAACAAACAAACAAGTTTTAATGTTTGATGTAGTCCCATCTGTCTATTTTTTGCTCCCCCCGTGCTCCCCCCCGTATTGGGGATCGAATCCAGGGCCTTGACACTGAGTTACATCCTAGCCAGTTTTTATTTAGAGTCATGGTTGTGCTAAGTTGCCTAGGCTGGGCTTGAACTTGCAATCTTCCTGCCTTAGCCTCCTCAGCAGTGGGAGTATAGGTGCACACCACTGCACTCATCTTATTTTTGCTTTTACTGCCTGTACTTTTTAGCATCTTGGGGAGGCAGCAGGCATCATTGTGTGTGGGCAGGTTACACCAAGCCAAGGGAGTCAGGTGCCCAACTGCAGGGATCATTTTGGAGGCGGGCTAATCACACATGACATGAGTGTCACCCTAAAGTGGACAGTAACCGGCACCAGCAAGGGTTTGCTCAAAAGCATGGGCTCAGTTTTACCGCCCTGAGCCTCAGTTTCTTCACCTGGAGAATGGGAACAGTTTCTACTGCTATCTCCTAGGGCTGCTGTGAGGATGAGTGATCAGGCATGTGGAGTTGCTATTACTCTTGTCATTATACATTAATTTATCCAGCACATACTATTAAGCACCTCTTTTGTCCCGGACATTGTTGTAGGCACACAGCAGTGAGCCACTGGGATAAAAACGCTGCCCTCATGGGGCTGGCATTCTGGTCGGGAGCGGTACAGTATCAGACGGTGCCGACATTACTCTCTACGTTACTCCAAATACAGCAGAGAGGGGCCCGGGGGCACCAGGGCACGCAACTTTACACAGGTGGTCCAGGAAGACCTCAGTGAGGTGACGTTCGCTTATGACCTTAAGCCTCCTGCCGCAGGATACTGAAGTTCAATGGCAGCAAAAAGGCACCGCTGACGGTAGTTGTTGCCCGAGAGCCAGCTTGCCGGGGCGTCCTGGCTGACTTCAGCAGCGTCATGCTTGCACGTGAACAGCACGACCCGCGGAGACACCCCGGGAAACCTTTGGGGGCCTCGGTCACGAGGGCTTGCTGGTGACCGGCGCCTCGGCCAGGCGCTCCGTGTGTTTGCATGGGACTTGATGCAGGGTGGCCGGCATTCCCGGGTGTGAGTGCGTGTGCGAGTGTGTGTGTTCACCTTGGTCAGCTCTGTCTCCACCACTCATTAGCTGGGAGGTCCTGAACAAGTCGCTTCTCTGTTCTTCAGACCTATTTGGTGGCAAAACGGGAATGTGAGCAGGGACCTCAGATGAGGCTGCATTGCTCTAGTAAGGATTAGAGGGGGTTACGACACACTAAGAGTGGGCCGCTTGGCGAGTGCCTGTCGGTTCCCAGCTGATAGTACAGGAACTCTGTACAACAAGAGACTCTGATTCGTTTGTATATAGATTTTTCATAGCAAGTGGCGCTGGCCTTGGAGAATCTCAGGGCACCCACACAGAAACAAAGGCAGTGGGACAACCTAGCGTCTGAGATCTGCGGAGGGGGCTGACTCTCGGCCACGGGTGGAAGGTGCTCCTGGCGGGGCCGTGCCTTGTCCCTGCTAAGAACATCCCTTGGTCCCTGTCCCACCGAGGGAGTGGCAAGGGCCCTTGCCTTATGTGGGGGTCTCATTTATAACGTTTTGTGAAAGGTCAGGGACTCTTTCCCTACGCTGGCATGGTGCTCAGATCAAGTCCCATACACCTGCTGTTGACTTTGGGTTTCGCCTCTTGGGATTTCCCCGTCTGTCTTTTCCCTGTGCTTGGTGCACACCAAGAGGGTGCTGTGTTTAGTCTTGGTTCACAGCACGGGCATCTTAGGTCTTCAGTTATTTGGTCATGATGCTGCTTTAAGATGTAAGACAGAGGGGTTGGGGATTTAGCTCAGTGGTTAGAGTGCTTGCCTGGCAAGCACAAGTCCCTGAGTTCGATCCCCGGCACCAGCAAAAAAAAAAAAAAAAAAAAAGACGTAAGACAGATACTTGGATTTCATAGAAAACCAATGACTTTTTCTCTAAATTTCGTAGTCATTGGCATCTTAAACCTGTTAGGCTCACAGCGACCAACTTTAGCTCCTTTCCCCCCAAACTGTCCTTTAAGTGGCTAAATTCCAATCCAATTTTCTTTCCTTTTCTCTTCTTCAACATGAAAATTCCACGAAGAGTTTCTTTCTCTTTTCGGTTATGTTTTATCATTTTTACAAAGTACAGCGATAACTTGGTTCATGAACTTAAATCATTTCAAAATTTTGGAAAAGACGGTCATGCTTGTGTTCCTGTGGGAAAGACGGCCACGGTCATGTTCGTCACCCAATGCAGAGTTTGTATACAAAAACAAAATTTTGTCAAATGCTTCTTTTTGAGAACCAAGGTACTACTGTAAAAGTAAACACTAATTGTAGCAAATCTGGGAAGTACAGAAAAGTAGACAAGAAAGTAAAAACTGCCCAGTGTTGTCACATCGAGGCAATATACACCCTTACATTACATGCTCTTTATGTACTGTACTCTTTACCCAAGTCACTTCTTTCTACTGTGATTCAATAATTACCCGACGAACTATTGAATAAGCACGCGCTTCTCCACTGGGGTGGACGGGCCACGCAAGGACAGACATCTCTCTGTCACTGTCTCTAGCATTGAATGCAGGGCCTGGTGCAGGGCACGCACTCAGAGAACATGCTGGGTCAAAGATCAGCTAAATGGATAATGTATGATTTGCATACAGATTTCAAAAGTATGAAAGTAGAATCACAGTTTAGATCATTTCATATTCTCTTTCTTTGTCACTAAACAGTTACACAATTTTGCAATGTAGAGTATTTTGCCATGCTTCTATCCAAAATTCAATTTCTAATGGTTGCATAATAGTCCATCAGTTTGGTTGTTGCACAATATAATTAAACCACTTTTCTTCCCTGGACACCGAGGAGGTTTTTAGGTATTAGCTTTTGTAAGTAACAACTCTCCACAATTTTTAACTTATGCCTAGTTTCTTCACATATATTCCTTTAAGTTGAAGAATTGGGGTGAAATGGTATGGAGGTTTGTCGCATGGGGATACATACTTATAAGATCACTTCAGAAAACTGAAACCATATGCGTTCTTTTTCCTTGGCTATTGAAGACATTATTTGACGGCGAGGTGGGGCTGTCTTAGTTTAACCTGCACTTTTTCCACCGTGTGTGAGGCTGAAACCATTTCCCACATCCATTATCCATTCACATGCCTTCTTTGTGAACTATCTGTTATGCTATGACCTCATTTCTGTTGCAATTCCCACATTTTTCCCACTGATTTGTTCTTTACAGGTTAAGGACATTAGTTCATCATCATATATTCCAATCTTTTGAGCTTTTCTCGTGTTTTTTCTTCCAGTGCACTTCGTGCTTAGGATTGCCACTTAGGGGTCTTGGTCTCCAGGCAGGCGTCCCAGCTGCAAACTTGGAATTCACTTTCAGAGCGGAAATGCACCCCTTTCTCTCCTCTGTTCTTCCGGTAGGGCATCTGCACATCTACCCCTTCCCAGTCAGCGCTTTGGTCGCCTGGTCTCTGGGGTGGGGCGGAGTGCCTCTGCTGATTGGTGAATTCCCTGACCACGCCCCTGGTCTCTGGGGTGGGGTGCCTCTGCTGATTGGTGAATTCCCTGACCACGCCCCTGGTCTCTGGGGTGGGGTGCCTCTGCTGATTGGTGAATTCCCTGACCACACCCCCTCTGCCCATGCCGGTTGGTCTAGCAGCAGACACCTGACAGGAGCTGGGCCGCTCAGACGCACTATCTGGATTAGGAAGTGGGACTAAAGTGCTGCTGGTGTTCTGAAAAAGGAGGGTGCGAACCTTGGGACAGTCATGCAGCCAGTGGGCTTCGCCAGTGGTCATGCGCTGGCAGCCTGCCTTGGGATCTCATTAAAACAAAGATTCGGACTCAGGAGTTCTGGGTAGCGTGGAGATCCAGGCGGCGACTGGAAAAGCCCTCTTGAAGCTCTGAGGGCCTCGGAAGCCCTAATACATTTCTGGCTTCCCGTTCAATCTCTTTTAAAATCTAGCTGCATCTCTGGCCTCCATTCTCCATTATTTTCAATCCTTCTAAATAAAATCTCCCTTTTGGTGTGAACTGTAGCCACAGGAAGGGTCTGTTCTAGGCAAACAATCAGAAAATTAATCTTCCCAGCATGGGAACTCTCCAAACAGGAAAATGAGAAACACGATTAGAACAGGGATTCATTTCCTGCCCGATTCTTCCTTCTAGCCTTGTTCTATTCTTCTATTCCTCAAACCCATCGAGCACTTTGATGTGCCAGATGCCCCACCAACGGACTTCCCTTCTTCCTCCCTCTGCTCCTGGTCTAGCGGGGTCCTCAAACTTGATCGTGCCAGAGATTCTGATGTAGGGATCGTTACAGCTGTACTCTAAGAAAGTTTCCCAGGTATTCACTTACACACCGGCTGTGTCTTGCACAGTCCTGCTCTAGCCTGTTCAATGGGGCGTGGTAAGAGCGAAGGTCTGCAGGGGCAAAATATGCAAGGAACTTAGCACGACTGAGCCATGGAACCCGCCTCTCCACCGCCTCACCCGCTCCTCTGGTTGGGGGCTTGGTGGGTGATAAATGCCTTAACTATGCATCCATTTAGTTTGGTACTGTTACCAGTAACAGAAAACACAGGGACTCAGGCAGCCGCTCACGGGCTGGCTCTGCTCCACCCACTGGGATATTATGCCCAGGCCGAGGGGCCTGGAGAGCTGCATTTCATACGCCTCGGGCAGCTGTTCCATACAAATAAGCCTGTGAAACCCGCAGTGAGCGCTGACCTCAAGGACAGTCGGCATGGTGCCTAAGCGAACAGGTTCTGCAACCAGGGAGCCTACTTTTGAGGCCCAATCCTGCCCACTTCTGTCCTTGCCAGCCCTTGTCATCTTGGGCAAGTTATTTAACCCCCAGTGCCACAGTTTCCCTGTGGATAAAGTGGGGTTAATAATTATTACTACCTCCTTATGGCTGGGAACAAACTATTTCATATAAAATACTGAGAAAAATGCCAAGCACAGAGAGAGGAACTAGCTCTTCTTCTTTGTGATGGTGACTCTTGGTTGTCACCTTGAGTGGGCTGAGGGCCCAGGAGTGGCATGGGAGCGTGACCCGGGGGACTCTCTCTGCCCTTCTCCTGCTCTCCACTTCCTAGATCCCACAAGTTGAGCAGCTTTCTTCTGCCACGTCCTTCTGTTACCATGTTTTGGCAACTGACCATGGACTGAAACCTCTGAGATGGTGAGCCATATAAATGTCTCCTCCTCTAAGCTGTAGGCGGCAGGTATTTTGTCCCAACGACTGAAAGCGGACCTGTGGATTATTTTTACCAGATCCTTCTTACTGTCTTGCTGAATTACATGCTCAACAACTGTCTGAAGAAGGACCAGTGCTACAGCATAGCTCCACCCACAGACCACGATGCTCTGTGCCTCAGTCCACTGGGAAGTGCCCCTTCCCGCCCTCTTCCTCCCAGAAGCTGACGTGTTTCTCAAGGCCTATTATATATTCGATCACATGTGCAGTTTTTTCCCTCTGGCTCTCTGGGTTGGGACAGGTGTACTATGAATTCTTTGCACCTTTATACTGCTGGGCTTGTCCATCCTGTGACCAAGACTCCGCCCTCCCCGAGGGGCTTGGAATTCTCTAGGGCCAAGCATGCCACACGATTACCCCCGAGCCCCCTTTCCTGGGTCCCTGGGATGGAGTGGGTGCCACGCTGCGATGCTTTCTACACTTAGCCCATTTATTTCCTAGAGCAACCCTTCCCTGCCCTCATGGCTTGACGGTTTACTGCGTGCCCGACAGGTACCAGGCCTGGTGTTGTGGGCAGACAACAGAGTCCCTGCTTGCAAGGAGATTTACAGTTTGGTGTCGTAGACATTAAACTACTAATTTAGGGCTCACGGCCAAAGTGAACCTTGAGATTCTTCCTAAAGGCTCTCGAAATCAATTAGGTGGCCTGGTCTTCCCACTGCTGTTCTCTGGTTAAGGACGACCAGGACATACTTGTCATTCAGTTTATTTGTCATGGCAACGAGGGAACCTCACACCATGGAACCCTGGAGAGCTTGCTCTAGGTCTGAGGCTTGTGTTAGACGCTTTTCAGGATGGGTTTAGGAGAGTGCAAATAGGGGCTGTGGGGAAGCAAGTGCACTTCTATGATCTAAAGCTTTACTAAGTGAAGACCTAGCCATGGCCCAGATCAGTGGGGAGCAGGGAACTGACAACATCCTTCGTTCTGGACTTGGACATGGCTACAGAGCAGTCCTGTTTTGGTCTTGCACCAAAGCAGTCACAATGTAGCCTGGGCCGAGGCTGATACTCTGTGAAACTGTTTATGTGGAACAGAAGAGCTCAGTCCGGCTCCTGGGTTCCTTGCAACCCTCTCTCCCCACACTGTGTGACTGTTAATCGTGTGTCAGCTTGCCTGGGTTAAGAAGTGCCAGCGGGATTAGTAAGACACACCTGTGGGTATGTCTGAGTTTGTCATGGAGCATGACCTTAGGTACTATATCTGGCTCCTGGGTCTCTCCTCTCTGGCACTGTGCCCTTGCTGTTTCCCAAGCACTGTGCTCCACCAGCCAACCACAGACAGAATCCCCTAAAACTGTGAGCCAAATTAAACCTCCTCTAAGTTGTTGGCGTCACTGGTAGGGGAAGCAGAATCGCAGCCTGTGAGTCATCCGCCCAAGGTCAGGAGGCTGTACCAAGACTCCATCCCAGGCGGTCTGTCCCAGGAAGCCAGACTAACCCAACAATCCCTGCTGCTTCTCTACTTATTCTCGTCCCCAATTTAAAACGAGACACTGAGAGCTCTTGTAATTTGACAGTATCACGTGGCTCCTAAGGCTCAGCCAAGATTCAAACTTAAGAGAACTGGCTCGGGGTGCAGCTCTGTGGCAGAGCACTTGCCCAGCGTGTACAGGCCCTGGATTCCATCCCCAGTAGTGTGAAAAACCCAGACTAAAACCAAACAAAAACAAAAACAAAACAAAACAAAAACCCAGGGACCTGACCCCTAAATCCCATGATTTTAACCCACAAACTTGGCAAACACACGTGGGATGCTAGTTTTTTTCAACAGCATCACCATCTAATTTTACTTCTCTTATGTGAAAGTTCTTAAAGCACAGGCCAAACAATAGGCAGTTTTCAAAGCCAGAGGACAGAGAAGAAATGTTACCTCACGCTCCACTAGTACTGGGCAGAGGAGAGACGGAGGAAGAGAGTGAGGAAGGGCTGGGCTGAACCCAGGACAATCAAGTCCGGAAAATGTCCCGGTGAGTGCTCCGGAGAAATCAGTGTGGCTGTGGGCAGTGAGGACTCTGCAGCGTGGCTGAGGCCTGGATCCGCCCCCCACTCACCCGGCTTGTTAAAAATGCAGCTGCCTGGGCCTCAGCCCCACGACTGATTCTGCAGCTCCCTGGGGATGCTGACCGCCACGCAGGTCTGGGAACAGACAGCTAACGGGACAGTGATGCCCAGACTTGGGGAGAAGTTGAGCCCAGAAAACCACCTAGGTATAAAAGGGAAAGGAAAACAGGATCCTGCATGTTGGGCTGGCACAGCCTCAGGAGGCTGAGTGAGGCACACAGCATCATCCATTCACCACCTGCTCATCACTCTCTGCATTAATAAGCGAGGTCACTCCCGGGGCCCAGTGACAACACCTGGCCCATTACATGGCTCATCACACAGTCCTCCTAACAAATGACTGTTAAATGAGAGGATAAAAACCTGGCTGCAGCCCGGGGCCACCAGGCAGTGGACGGGATGCGAATCCAGCAGCTGGGCCATAGAGCTTGCGTCTCCCTCCAGGGCAGGCAGGAGAAACCTCTCTTAGCTGGGCACAGAGAGGATCAAGCTAGGCCCATCCTGGTGGGCAGAGCAGTGTGTGGACTTCGGGCACCCCAAGAAGGAAGAGGGCAGTAGCTTCTCCAGGGGATGACACTGAGCGGCTGTTCACACTCACCAGGTAGGGTGTGCCTCGTGCCTGGTCCCTTCCAGGCACTGAATGGGCCCCAGACGACGAGGGGGCTTCGGCCTTGACCTCATGATGCCCAGCAGTCAGTGATGGGGACAGACCTTAACTCGGCGTCTCTAGTAACCACCTAATTATGGGCAAGTGGTGCACGTGAGTGTGAGTGTGTGTGGTGTCAACAATGGACTCTTCGTGAAAACGCCTTCAAGCTGAGCCCTGCCACTAGCAGAACCAAGTCGGTTCCAGGCAGGAGGAACAGCACCTACAAGGCCCCGAGGCTGGAGGACACGGGACTCTTTCAGAAGCCTGGAAGGTGCTCAGCACAGCTGCTGCAGCAGAGGGAGCGTGCGTCCTATGAAGTCTGTGTGCACAGACTGCCGGGGGCCTCCGGGTCTGGGGGCTGAGGGGACAGTAGTGCTGCAGAGGCGGGAAGATTTCAGTGGCACAGACCGCCGATGAACACCCCTTTAGGTCTGTTTTGAAGTTTTATAGGCTAACTACCCAGATGTAGGATTATCAGGTGAATGTGTTCCGATACATATTAAAACAGAAATATAAAATTTAAGACTTAAAACTTGAAAGATACCACAAAATTGTCCAGATTATACAAATTTACATTCCCAGAGAATGAGGGCTGCATCCTGAGGCTTATTTTAATTTGCCTTTCTTGGATTACCAAGGCGACGGTGTACACTTTTGTACTCGGTGGCTCTTGGAGGTCACCTGTTGTCCTTAAACAAGTTAGTCACTGTGTTCTTTCTTTCTGCTTTTACTGGTTTTAGGTGTTCTTTGTACAGTACATGAAGGGTACTAGGTCTTAGTCCTACCTGCTGCATTTTTTTTTTTCTCCCACGTTTGTCTTTCGACTCTTTGTTTTTTATTTTGGAAAAAAATGTAGCCCTCTTTGCGATCACATTTATGATGCTTTTCCTTGCAGGGGTTGGGGGACGTCCGTCTACAACCTGCTGTCTTTGGTTCGCACATCAGTATGTTCTGAACATTTAAATTTCAATGGCTTCAAGGAAGGAATACATTTCTCCACTTCCCTGTGATACTCAGCGCTGTTTTTATACATTCTTACATACTACGGTATCTCTTAAATGGGCTCTTCTCTAAAGTTATCTGTCTGGTCCCTTATGACAGACTATATAGGTCTGCGTGTAGGCGTGTGCGTACAGGCGTGTACCTGTGCGTGTGTGCATCTGTGTGTGTATTTACTGTGGAACTTTTATGGCTTTACTTTGTGCATTTAAAGTTTTGATCTCTCAACTTTGACAGGTTGAGTGGACACCACGGAGAGCGCTGGGCTGGGCTTTTCTGTGTTCCTGGTCACCAACAAAAGGGAGGACAACATCGATGCCTATTTGTAGATTTTTTTTTACAAAACCACGATGCTTTTGTTCCTTCAGGTAAGTAACGCAAACGCCCACCACCCAGCACAACCCTTGTTTTACTGCAGCGCCCTTCCCGCCAGTCTTTTTTCTCAGTAGGCAGAGTGTTGTTTTAGAAGCCCGGTGTGAGTCTGTCCTGCTTCCCACGTAACAAACCTTGAAGCGCCAACACGGCGGTGACCTGGCAGCACCCAGAGCCGGCCAGGCAGCTGGCTTCCCGGCGGAGCTTGTTAAAAATAATGGATCAGCAACTCCAGGGCCGGCCCGGGACGAGTCCCACCAGGAGTCTGGGCTGCAGCCAGGCCGCCGCGCCCCCGCGCCCCCGCGTACCTGTGATGGTCTGCGTCTCGGAAGTGATGGTCCTGGCCGTGGTCTGAGCCTGGGTGGCCGGCACCGTCTCCTCCGATACGAACTGGACCGTGCTGGGGGCGGTCCCGGAAGTGCCGGTCAGCGGGCAGCCGCTCTGCTTGTGGGCTACGAAGGCGTCCAGGTTGTTGAACTGCTGCTTGCAGAGCCCACAGATGTGGATGTCGGGAGTCAGCTCCACCAACACCGTCGTGCTGCCGGGAACTCCAGGGGACAGAGGGAAAGGCGCAGATTAACTTCCGGCAGCTCGCAGCGCAAACCAGACTCACCGCGGGGATGGAGGGCGGACGCTGCTGGGTGTCGGCCCCATAGTCACTCCACCACCGTCCTCTTTCTCGCACACGGAAATCGGGTTCTGTTCTACCGGCCACGCACTCAGATCTAAGGGATGGCTACTGGGCCCGAGTGGATGGTTTTCGCGAGACAGTTTTTGATGCGCAGGACAGACCAGCAGCCTCTCCTGCCCCCGCCGAAAGGTCATTATGAAGACCAATCCTTTACCCTCCCAAGCGGCCCACCACTGTGAGAACCGCTGGTCCAAATAATCTTGGCCACTTACATACCTGTGAACCCTCCAGCACCCTGCTAGAAAAGGATCTGGGAAAAGTTTGGAATTCATGATAAAAAGGGATCAGAAAGAGCTGGCGCTGCTCCCTCTTCTTTTGGCTTTCAATGCGGGTGTGATGTTAGAGCTTCTGCAGCCATCTTGTAACTATGAGGAAAATACTAAGCTCTCTATCCATCCGGACTGGACTTCACTGATCCTCTAATTCTGCCCTTGTATCAACCAATTCCAGACTTCTGATTAGACCATCATAGTTCAGGTTTCTGCTACTTGTTGCTAAAACTCATTCCCGACAGGGGCATTATTACTCTATGGTAATGATACCAAGAGTTCATATTGGCAAAGCACTTAGCACAGTATCTGGCACTATATTAGAGAGTATTGCATAAATGTTAGTTAACTAAGGTAATAGACTTGAGAAGTCTTCTTAATATGAGATCCTAAATCTTCACTTATATATTTTTGCATTATCATAAGAAAGCTCATGTTTATTAAAAAAAACTTGGGAGAAACATGAACGGGAGGAAAAAACCCCACTTCTAATCTTTTCATCTAAATTCTTATAAACTTTACGAAGTATTTAGTTTATTTTCTTTTCTTTGAGACGGGGTCTCACTATGTAGTCCAGGCTGGCCTTGAACTCACTGGGATCCTCTTGCCTCTGCCTCCTGAGGGCTGGGATTACAGGTGTTCACCACCACATCTGGCGTTTATTTTCATCATGCTTACAAATTCCACATGATCACAATATATTGCAAACTACATAAATATTTACCCTACATAAATATTCCATAAACACTGTGCTATATCATTAAAATCTCTGTAGAGATACATTTCATGGCAACACATTATTCCATGGTATCCATGCACCACATAATCTCTGCAACAATAAAGTATTTACATTACTTCCATTTTTTCCTCAAGTTAAATGCGACAGGACTCCTCTGTGCCTGTATGATGGGCGCATTATAATTTTCTCAAAACCTATTTTTGGATTATGACCAATTTTCCCCAGGTCTGAGACAAGAAGTTTCTGTGTGGAAACACGTTGATCGACCAGCCATGGAGAGCCCTTGGTGATACTTTGCGTCCCTCCGAAGAGGGATCTGTGTCCTTAAGTCCTCGGACACGGGTGGATGAAGGCACACTGTCCTTCCTGCTGTGAGTCTCGGCCTCCCTGTAGTTTCCCCTCTACAGGAAAACGAGGACGAGAGAAACAAGAGACTGACATTGCCGTACACTCCTTAATGAGGGAGCAAGACTGACACCCGGGACGGGGGAGCTCCAACACCGAACGTGCCCCCGTCATGACCAACACCTGCCTCGGGACCCGCACGGTGTCACCCAGTCACTCTGGGCTTGGGTTTTTCTCACCGCAAGATGAGAAGCGTGGTGTCTACCTCCTGGGGGGTGCTGAGAGGATTAAATGAGATGCTGCTTGTCAAAGGCCAGCAATGCCCCGCCCACCCCATTCCCAAGCAGCTTACCTGGTGGGGCTATTACTCCTTCGACTTGGACAGACACTGAGTCCCCCTGGGGAGGGGAGGCTGGGGTTTGGGGAAATCGGGTTTCCGTAAGGTATGCACGGAACGGCCGGCCGCGTTTGGGGGCCCAGGTCCCCGGCACAGCCGCCGGTAGCGAACGCCGAGCTGGGCTTCGACGAGCGCGAGGGCTCCGGAGGCTCGCACCGGTGCGCTCCGGCCCCGCCCCGGAGGTGGCGAAGGCGGCAGACGCCCTGCCCACCCCCGAGGCCCGCTGGGCGGGCCCCCGGAGCCTTTTCTGGCTTTTCTTTTTTCCGTGCACGCTGCCAGGGGGCCGGTGCGCGCCGGCCCCGGACCCCACGCTGGGACCCGGCGCCCGGGTGGGGGCGGACCGGGGCTTGGGACGGGGGATGAAAACAGCCCCCAAACTCCGGGGAAGCGCCGCGCTCGCGCCGCCCGCGCGGACCGCCGCCTCGCGGGGAGCGCGCCCCGAGCCCGCCAGCCCCGGCCGCACCGCGGTCCCCGCGCGGCCCCGCGCCCGTCCGCCGGCTCCCGGCCGGGCCTGCGGGCTGCGGCGCCGGCGCTCGGGTCTGGAGCGCGCCGCGCCCGGCCGACTTACTCTGCACGGGGCCCGGGAAGCCGTCGGCCTCGCCGCTCGCGTTCATGGCCGCGCCTGGTCCCGGCGGCCGCGGAGCGGGCGGGGCGCCGCCCTACATGGTGCCGGGACTCGGCCTCCGATTTCGCGCACCCCCCGCCTTCCGCTGCACCTCGGCGAGGCGGGCGGACGGATGTACGGCAGGCGCCACTTCCGCCGCCTAGAGGGCGCTGGCCGGCCGCGCTCCCGGCTTCCCTGCGGGCCCGCCCCGGCCTTCGGTGGGTCGGTCGGGCCGGGCCGGGAACCAGCCTTTCCGAGCTCCCAGGGGCGCGCGGCGCTGTCTGATGGCCCCGCTCGGCCGGCCCGGCCCTTTCTGTCCTCTCCTCTGGCCTCCTCCTGGAGCTCGCGGGCTCCCTGCGCGTCTTCCAACCCGCCTCCGGCCCTGGCGCCCCTGCCGGTCCCACCCCACCCGCAGTCTCCCTCCAGGCTGCTTTATCTTTCCTCTTAGAATTGACTAATTCCGACTCGTCACTAGCTCTGGGTAGTGATACAATTCGCTTGTGTTTTGTTTCCTCCTTTTCTTTGCCTTCAGTAAGCCCCCGTGAGACTGAGGATAAGGAACCTCGCCGATGCGGTCCCACTGACTTGGCCTGGGGCCCGACACACAGCAGGATCTCGGTGAATACTGTGGCGATGAGCCATCCATTGGCAACAAAAGGGTTAAAACTCCCACGCCATAAGTCCTCCCGAGAGAGCAGTCCTGCCCAGTGTGTGCTATGTGGGCTTAACACACTGAGGCTGACCAAAACCAGCAGAAATAACTTTCTCCCAGTGAGACAGGCCCTTCAGGAGGCCCAAGTATAAATGCCTTGTCAATTTGCAACTGTGATGTTTGACTTTAGATACAAAGCAGGCGCTCCGGAAAGATGAGCAAGAAACAGGATGCCCCAGAAAATGCGTTTCTCAGATATCTGCAATTGCTAACCCGGGGCCTTTCCCACATCTCAATCCCTTATTAAACAACACAAAACAAAACCCCAATCTCAGCCAGGCGTGAAGGCACACACATGTAATCTCAGCATTTTGGGAGGCTGAAGCAGGAGGATTGCGAGTTTAAACCCAGCCCGGGCAACCTAGCTACTTAGTGAGATCCTGTCTTAACACTGAAAAATATTTTAGATCTGGGGAGGCAGCTCTGTGCAAATCACCACCCCTGTTACCACAAAAATGAAAATGCATTCTGTCACCCTGACGGTGTGATTCCTTCGAGAAAGTCACCTGTGGTCCCTCGTGACAGTGTGCTCTGTTCAGAATAAACTCTTTTTGTATTCTAATTTTGGTAAATTGTTTGGCCTCCTGCATAACTGGCCTTCTCTATGCTGTCTCCCACATATGGCTGATCACTAACGGAAACTTCCCTCTTGCTTTCTTTAGGGGTTTATTGCTCCAGCAATTATTTCTTCATGAGCATTTGCTGTGTGCCAAGCACCCAAATCTAGTGCTAGTTCTCCTGTGGAGGGCAGAGGTCAGTCACTAAAGTGCCTGGTGCAGTTCTGGTCCGTAACAGACCGCATATACAGCAGCGGACCTCTAAGTTTGTGATGGAGCTGAGCACGTCCCGTTACCATTATAGTGATACAGTGCTGTGCACAACAAACTTACTGTCCTGAAAGTCATAGAAAAGACTAGCGCACCCAATTAAGTACAGTACATACTACCTGACTGTGATAGCGAATGACCGTTGACAGATTATTTACCACCTTTTACTATTATTTCAGAGTGTCCTTACTTACTAGGAGACGTTTACTGCAAAGCCGTGTGTGTGCTGAGTGGGCCTGTCCAGAGGTGGGCCTCTGGCATCTACGTTACTGTTCATGCATCATTACTGATGTTCACACAAGGACAGCATCGTACAGCTGGTATTTTCTTCTCAGAGCTTTATCCCTGTCTTGCGATTGTAATCGTGTCACCTGTGCAGTTTCTAGATCAGGACCAGACGTTCAAAGACCATAAAACGAGATGTGCTGGAGGCTGCGGAGTGGTGGGGAAGGCCTCAGGAAGCAGGCAGGATTTGAATGGAGAGCCGGGGAGGAGGTGGCCACACGAGGATGGGGTAGGGACAGTTCTAGCCCCAGGAGCTTTGAGACAGGCCCTAGGGGGTGCAGTTGGCTGCTGTCCACAAGTCCCACTATGAATTTTCTCCTACTTCCCTGTGTCGCTCAGGCCAGACACATGGCTTAGAGGGCAGCTTTCCTTACACAGGGATGGTGCACGGGGCAGGGAAGTCCAGGGTCACAGCCAGCCAAGGTTGCTTTCTCAGGAGACCTTTCTTATCTCTTATCTAAAGCATCCCTCCACCACCGACGCATTACCTTTTTTGTATCTAAGTAAACTGCTCAATCTCTCAGAATTATTTCCTTGCTTAAATACTTTCTGGCAGGAGACTTCCAAATACTTTCTTAAATTACAAGAACAATGAAGATACAGTGGCCAAGTTAATTGCCGTAAGTTTTGTGAGTGAAGGTATTCTTCTCTTAACAAAATCGTTTATAATTTCAGCTGAAGAAATATTTTTTCTGTTGGTAAACATTTGAACAAATGTTGTTTCCTAGAGCATCCCTCAGAGTCCTCTAAAATTAAAGTTTCAAGGCAGAAAGTTCTATTTATCTCCTTCCTGTATATCAGCATCTATAACCTTGCCTGGTATGTAGAAAGGGGTGGACAGATGAATGAATGAATAAATGGCATCAAGGTTGCTTTGGAAGATAACTAATAAGGCAAGCCCTCGACTATTCCAAGGAAATACGTTTCCCTTTTTAATAAACATACAGACAAAAATGTGGTATGATAATCATACAGAAAAATGATAGATTCGATTTACATTTTATGGTAGCTGGTAAGTTTAAATCTCTCTTATTTTTCTAGACAAAGGTTAACAATAATGGCTAATTCAGGGTTTTGCAATCTCAGTGGTACCTGTGTTACCAAACTCTATTATCGAAAATCGTGGCCTAAGTCTTCACTCATAAATTGAACTGAGGCTGGTGGGCTGGTTCGCAGTCTGTTGCTCTCTGCTCAGCTCTCAGCTCTGTCTGTTCCTGCCCATCACAGTTTGGTGGTAGTGGTGCTTCTACAGCTCCAGGTCCTGCAGGATGGGCCCAACACGGCCTCCGCTTCTGCTGTGTAACTCTGGTCTCTATCTCTGAAAATGTCACCCTCTCTTTATTTCCCTCCTTGCTCCCTTACCTGGGAGACAAGACAGCAGCGTCCGGGTATTATTAATCTCTGGGTGGCTTAAGTATTCCCACTTGGCTTCCCACTCTTCCATCACCCGTGTATCAACCTCCTTGCCTGCTACTGACTGAGATCTGCGGTTGCTGCTTTTTCCCCTGGTTGGGCCCTGGCTGACCCAGCTAGATGAAGGCGTGTGAAGTTTTGTCATTTCAGTATTGCTTTCCTGACCATGCTGCGTGATTCCTACTTGCACAGCACCTCACACTCTCCCAGGGAACTTGTCGTGGCCACACATGCTTGGGCACCACCCAGACAAGCTGGAACAGAATCTCAAGCATGTGGTCCAGGCTTGCACAGCAGGGAACATGCCTCTGGAGACTCTAGCAGGCTCCTCCTCACTTCCCTGAAGCCTGATGGGAAATCTTGAGAGGGAACCAGGGGGAGCTTCTCTTCCAAAATTGTTTCAGTAACAATATTAGCAACTTCCTGCAATCCCTTCCATAAACATAAACGCCAAGGAAGAAGCACGTGAGACTTAAAATAAGAGCTCAACCCTCCATAATGAGAGAGGGTCAAGATGGAACCTGTTGAGCATTAAGTGGCAGGTACACAACCAGCTATTTTGATGAGAACTGGCTTGGATGCTTGCCTGGCTCCTCAACCCAAGTGGCACACCCGTGATTTCATGGCTCCCTCACTTGCCTTCATACGAGCAGGCATGTACAGGCCTGATTTTTCCTTTTCTATGCTTAGTGTGTGAACAGGAACATACCCAAACAGTAGAAATGGTGCATGGTGAAAAGTGAATGCCACTTCAGTATTTTCCAACCCCCCCGTTTCTCTTCCAGGAAATAAGCACTGCTATCAGTTTGTTGGATTTTTTTTTGAAACTTTAAAAGACATACATATGTTCCTAATTTTTTCAAATTATTATAATGCAAACAACATTCCGCACTGTGCTTTTCTGCATAATGATGTGTCTTAGAATTTTTTTTTTTTTTTTTTTGGTCCTGGGGATTGAACTTGGGGCCTTGTGCTTGCTAGGTGAGCACTCTAACCACTGAGCCAAATCCCCAGCCCATGTCTTAGAAAATTTATATTGTATTTATATTGCTTATAAATACACATATACTAACATTTCCTCAAGCAACTCCCATTACTGGATGCTTAGTTTGTTTTCATTTTTTTGTTACTAGAAATGCAGGTGCAATTAATATTTATATTCATACCTGTATCTTTATTTGTATATAAGAGACCATATCTGTAGAGCAATTTCCTAAAGTAGAATTATGGGGTCAAATCTTGAAGTCTTGACAACTTTTAGATGTTCCTTATCCATCCACATTCATAGCCAATTCAGATGTACCTATCTATATCAATTTTTTCTGCAAATCTCAATTTTAAAATGTCCTGGGAACTATTTTAAGGTCACATGGGCTGCTAAAATCAAAGTGCCCGAGTAACGACCTCTCAGAGGCATAGGTCCTTATTTCTTATTCTCAGCAGGCTGAGGCAGGTGTTTATGTCAGTGGGACACAGACTTGCTGTGTAGTCCAGGCTGGTGTTGAGCCTGCAATCCTCCTGCCTCAGCTGTGAGTGCTGAGATTACAGGCACTTACCACCATGCCCGAGTCAAGATTTTTCTACTTTCAGTGGTTGCCCACCCGCCTTGCCAGACTTCCTTTTGGGAATGGTTCCTCTATTCCACATAATGTTTATTGCAGCCCCCCCAGTGGTCACAGAGTGGTTATATGATTCGCATAGCCAGCATCTCTTACTGAGTTAGATGTTTTGAAGCTTCTTCTAGCACCATGTTACATTCCATGTTTTTCCCCAAATGAAGTTGTATTTCTCATCTGAGCTCCCAAGATAACTTTTAGTTTTTCCACTTGAATTCAAGAACCCATTATATGAGATCTCTTTCAGGATGTCCTAGGTTGATTTGGGATCTCTTCCCTAAGTACCGTACCTAGATAGGGCTGCTTTCTAGAACTTATTATAGTATATTGTAGTGGTCGATGTGTTGGCCTGTTTCAGTTAAGATGCCTTTGGCTACAAGAAGCTCTTCTAAGGGATGTTTCCAGAAACGGATGTCCTCAGTCTTTCCTGCAGCTGGATGGGCCTGGCCTCCCCGGAAGCCCTTGACTGTTCGCGCTGGTCAGGGTGGCCTCAGTCTACACAGGAAAACCTCATTTCCCTTTTTCAGAAATGAATGAGGAATGTGTTTTTGCAAAAATGCCTTTTACATGAAACTTTTATAGATTTTACATGACAAACTTGGCTTGTTTACATGAACACAATTTTCCTGTGAAAGATTTTATGCTTAAAGTGACTGCATACACTTCCTGTTTAGGCCTTTCTATGGATGATCTTGTCACATAGTTGATAAGCATGACCAATGCAAAAAGGAGGCTATATAAAAATGTGAAACTACTTTTGAACGATATTCCAGAAATTTTCAGCGCTCGCATTTCATTTGAAGGTTCTACGGGTAAGCATCTCTTTTTCTTTCATGTACAAATGTAATTTCTTGTGATAATGCAAATGGCTTGCAAGTCCAATCAAAGGGAGTATTGTATATCTCACAATAATGATGAAGTGTGCATCCTTACAGGGATGGTTAGATGAATTTCCTGCAGCTAACTTGATTCCACTTAAAGAGCAGAGGTGAAAGAGTGCAGGAATAAATATGTAATATAACGATATAAATTTGGACACTACTATGTGTTCTGGGCAGATCCCCAACCGACACAATGTTGGCTTGGGCATCTTGTTCCTTGGACAACTGAAGCTCAAAGGCCTATGGCAGTGTTTTAGTGAAGGTTCTCTAGAGGAACAGAATCAATGTAAATATATGTAGGATTAAACAAGGGGTTTACTAGGTAGGCTTACAGGATCAGAAGTGGAAGAGTCTCAGTGGCTGCAAAAATCCAAAATGGCCGTCCATGCGCTAGAGAGTGGAACCAGTAGCAGTTGAAGGCTGAAGACCTGTGAGTTCACTGCAGAATCACTGGTGTGAGTCTGTTGGAAGGTCAAAGAGTCTTTGCTAGAAGGCTGATGTTGCTGAGAGTAACATCCAAAGGCAATGGTGAAGACAACAGTTCCTTTGAAAAAGGAGAACATTTCTTGCTTCTTTCCTTTTCCTTCTGTTTAAACTACAAGTTTATTGGTTGGTACCACCCACATCCCAGGTGAGTCTTCCCCCATCAGTTGCTGTCAGTCATCCACAGACACACCCAGAATTTACTAATCTGTTGGGCAGGTTTTACTCAAATTGACAAATCACAATTAGCAATCACAAGCAGCTCCGTTGTTCTTTGATCACTACACCTAGCAGTGAGCCCGCCTGTTGAAGTGTGTGTCCGGTTGACCACACTCAGCCCATCAATGCTGTTTGTAATGGAGGACCTAAATGAAGCCTGATACTGCTTTTTTGGCATGGAGGGTCCATAGGTAGTGTATTTGTTAAGATCGTTTTGGTCGCTAATGAGAGAAACCTGAATCTGAATTGGCTTTCTATTTCTCAGTCCTCAAAGAAGTTATAGGGTAACTATGTTTAGACAAATGTTGAGTGTTTACAGTACGTAAATACTAGTCACGACTGAGCCATAGTGTATTTTGATTACTTTTCCTTTTCCGTACACCTCTTTGTTTTCTCTAGAGTTAAAAACATGTCCTTTTGTTTGTTTGCTTGTCTATGTATTAATTCAGCTGAATTATTCACTGCCAGTTGTGTAAGTCTTCTCTCAGTTTATTCAAACACATAACAATCTTTATTGATTCCATATCTTTAAAGAAGATTCTTGCAGCCTGAATTGAGGCAGCTGAGCAAAGCTCATCTTGGGATTCTGTCTTCCCTCTAATCTTGGGATTACTTACATTTCTTCTTCTTGTGAGATCTCCTGATTTTATAGATCTTGGGTCTTCGTCTTGCTGGTTTATTTCCTTCTTCCTCCTTTTTTGGGAGGTCTGGGGAATTGAATCCAAGGCCTTGTCCATGTTAGGCAAGGGCTCTACCACTGAGCTACATCCCCAGCCCCATCCTGGTTTTTTTTTTTTTTCCCATTCTGTTTTTTAATGTAGTAGATTCTTGTGACAAATACAAGTGAGGTACATTTTGAGATTTAACACACATCTTCATACTTCATTGATAATTTGCATTTGAAATTCTAGGCTGCACGGAATGTTACTAAATATTAAAAAAAATGGACCATCAATACATGGAAAAACTTGGATGACTCTCGAAGACATTGAGCTGATAGAAACCCGGTTTCCAATGCTTGCATATTGTTTGATTCTATTTATATGTAGCTCTCTGAAGGATAAAACGATAGCAATAGAAAACAGATCAGTGGTTACTAGGGTTCAAGGTGAAGGGAGGTTTGGGAGTAATGTAAATGTTCTGTATCCTGATTGCGATTGTGGTTACACAAATCTGTACGTGGGTTAAAGTCCATAGACTGCATATTGAAAGTCAAAATCATTATGCGTAATAAATTTTAAAAATAAAAAAATTTACATTAGAAGTACAGTTGTCGCTTCTGTTCTACAAATTCCTTATGAACACTGAATTATCAAACACTGAAAACAGCCCTTCGGGGGTAAACACAGGTAGGGACCCGTGAACTCTGGCCACAACACTGCTATCCACTAGTCAACACGGGAGCCTGTCTGATGTGTGTTTCTATCTAGAGACCTCTTGTGTAATTATGGATTCATCAACATCGAACTCATGCTTGATAGCACTATAATTCATAGCTGAACAAAGTATGTCCAACATACAGTGCTCTCCAGCTGGCACATCGCAGCCTTCTTGTACTCAGGAACACCAGACTCCGCTTCAGTGCTGAGCTTGGAGGTCATTTAAACAGAGAGCTCACCAGTGAAAAGCACAAGAAGTGCGAGGGTGTGGCCCCAGTAGTCTGTGACGAGGGCACCTGTTCATAGAAGGAGCCGAAGCACGAATTCCAAGCGCCCCTCACGTGGCCTCGGCTGGGAATGTGCACACTGGGAGACTTAGATTATTTGCTGCTCTGTGTGTGCCCATGAAAGAACCAGGAGTATTGATTTTGGGGTTACAAATAAATTTTAGTGAATGGACAAATTTACAAACAGCAAACCTGCAGATAATGAGGACTGACTGTAATCATCCCTCTGAAATTCAGAGGCACCGCTCCGTGGTCCTTCACTCTCTCCTGTTGTTTTATATTAGCACGATGCTAATTCTGATCATTGTAGCTTTAGATGAAAGCTGTTCATTTTCTCCTTAGCCAGCTTTTAGCTACTTTCCCATGCCCGTTAGTAATTGGAAATTTAATGATGGTATTTATTGGTTGGCTCTGTTTCTACCCATTGCTTGGTGTACTAGCGTCTTCTGGTTCTGGGATATTTATTCACGTTTTTCATTCCTTTTAGTTTCTCTGTTCTCTTTTGGAAACTCCTAGTGTTTGGAGTTGAAACTCCCACACTGTCCTCTCATTTTTCAATTTATTGTTTCTAACCTCCATGTCTTGGTCTTCGTGCTCTGCTTTCTGGAATATTTCCTTACCAGTATCTTTCTGGCCTTCTAATTTTTCTTTTCAGAGATCTCATATTTTTAATTTCCCTCAACCCTTTTCTGCTATTTGATATTTAAAAATTGGCATCTTATTCATGTTTGGTAGGTGCAGTGTTTTCTCTGGTCCGTCGGAGGCTGTTGATGTTTTGGGTGAGGGATTTTCTTCCTCCTGCCTAGTTTTGGTTTCCTTCCTGTGACCCGCCTTTTGTCTATTGGGTTGCTCTGGCTTTGCCTTTTAGATCTCCTCAAAGGTCTTGCGCACCTTGGCTGTCCCGTCCTGTTTTAGAAAGGTGTGTTGATGGGCAGATAGACAACTCCGGGAACTGGCGTGAGGGTGGGTCGCGTGTTAAGCCTGGGCATTAGTGAAGGGTGACCTGACTTGGTTGTGTCCCCTCTGTCCCCAAACATCTGTACATTTAGTTTTTTTTTTTTTTCCTTTAGGCATGTTTTCCAGAGAATATTTGCCTTCTTAGTTCTCTTGGGCCACAGCAGAGGAAGAAGGTTGGGGGTCTCGGCCGTCAGTACAGAAGCTTTATGGTCCCTCTTGTTCAGCCGCTTTACCTGACACTCCCTGTTCAGAGCTCTGTCTTTTATCCTCTTGGAAGAATGAAGTGCAGTCACCCAGCAGGTCAGGAAGGCCGATACCCAGCAGGTAGCAGGCAGAAGGAGATGTGATGATGGGTCAAAAGCAAAGCACAAAGTGGGAGGGAGAGAGATTGAGATATGAAGAAGCTGCCTTGCTGGATCTGAAGGTAGAGAAGGCGCCAAGAGTCAAGGAAGGAAGGCGGCTTCAGAAGCTGGAAAAAGGGTGATTCCTCTAGAGCCTCTGGGAAGAATTTTGCCTGACCGGCGCCTGGTGTTGAGACTTCTGACCTCTGCGGCTGCGAGACAGTAAGCCACGAAGTGTCGTAAGCCGATGAAATTGTGGTACTTTCTACAGCAGCAGGATGCAAATCTACGTCTATCACACGCTCATTTAAATATTCCCGACCTGTGAATGTATCTTCCTGGGATCCTGCTTTGAGCTGGCCGTTACACCTCCAGAAGGAACCAGCCTTGTTAACACCTTGGATTTAGCCAAAGAATACTGATTTTTGACTTCTGACCTCGGGGGCTGTATGATAATAAATTCAAGTTGCTTCAAGTCACTGCGTTTGTGATACTCTGTCACAGCAGCCAGAAAACTCTAGTATCCTCCCTCTGCTTTGAGATACAGAAGAAATTTTAGTCCCAAGACCTGAGATGAAAACGTGAGTGTGGAGAACTGCTTGAATAACTCAGTAACTTAAATGACTCAGAGTGAAGTCCCTGGCCTGCATTAAAGTAAGCTTTTATTGTACCAATATCATTTATATGATTTTTGAAATGTATTCAAGTCCCCAAACTCCTGTTAATGTAACAGAAATTCCACTAGAAGTGTGAGAAATGAAGATCCGGTTAGGTCAGCATTTCTATCTGACTGCAGGTCATTAGAGGCTGGCCAGACCCCCCACGGTTGCAGGGGACAGAATCGGTATTAATGAGGCCCCATCCAGCAGGTGTCAAAGGTAGAAAAACGTTGCACAGCGACAGTCACTAACTTTAGTGTCTTTTCCCATATCGCAAAGATGACTTACTGGTTGAAACATCACCGCTGACTTCCTTTTTGATTTTTACCAGAGATTTTTCTATTCACTTCATTTTTTTTTGTTGGCATATATGTGACTTTATCACCCTCCCCCCCATCTTACTCAGTACTTCATGGTGTTATTATTCTTTGGTCTTCTGTCCTAGCATATTTAGCTCAAGCTAGAAAAAAGAGGATAAATTTAGTGTATGGGATTTCAGCTGTCCAAGCCTGGCGTGCAAAGGAAAAAAAAAAACAGAATTGGCCAATAGAAGAACCTAATTAGGTCCCACAACAGCTGATTGCTAGTTTAAGTTCCATATATTTAGTCTTTATGTTTTCTTGATGCTTCTTACCCAGAAAATGTTTAAGGAGACACTCAGATAACTTAGTTGGGGGTACAACTTCTCTTGTGGATTGATCCGTGGCCTTTGAAAAAGATACTTTCAATTTCCAACTTTCTGTAGCTGTGAATGTGACCCTGTTTGGAAATAGGATCTTTGCACATGCAACAGAGGTGTAATTACTTAAAGTGAAGACAAGTTAGTCCCAAGAGATAGAAACTCTCCTCCTGTTTTCTCATTTGATGGAGAAAGGGATACCTTTCTGTGTTCTTCTTACAAGGACACTAATCCCACTCGTAAGGCCCCCAGCCTCACGACATAACTACTTCTCAGAGACCTCGTCACCAAGTACCACCACACTGAGGATTAGGCTTCGATGCGGATTGGGGGCACACATCCAGTCCACTGCAGCTGTCTGGAACCACGCCATTCAAGGTCGCAGCCACATGTGGCCATAAGCCCTTGAAATGTGGCAAGACCAAAGTCAAATGTGCCATCGGTGTGTGATACACACCCGATTTTGAAGACATTAGTACCCCACAGAAAAGTGAAATAGTAGTTTTAAATACTGACTACATGTTGAACTGATAATATTTGGATTGTAATGGGTTCAATAAAACGTATAATCAAAATTATTTCATCTTTTTGCCTTTTTAAAAGTGCAGTTACTAGGAAATTTGCAGTGACACAGGCAGATGGCATTATGTAGCTACCGACTGAGCTTTCCTCTTCGCTTGCGCCCATTAGTCACAGCTAATGGTCCTGGCTAGCCAGGGCACCTCCTTGTCACCCAGCAAGGAGGTGACACCCAGCAAGACTGACTTCAGCAGCTCGAGGGGACCAAGGGTCGGAGTCTGTGGGAGTAAGGACACGGGAATCTGTGCGAAGGAGAACGGAAAAGTCACGCCATGATGCATGAAGGTGTGATGGCAGTGTGTATTATTTGTGCAATACTTATATCAAGATTCAGTTTTAATTTTATTTATATGAACTTTTAAAATGAAAATTCATCGTAAACAATATTGGTGGCATCTTGGGTTTGATATGCGAAGGCTATTTATTTCTGAGCTATATTCAAATAAACATATAACTATTAAAACAGAGTCATATTTATCTCCTGTCTCAACGATAGTGCACATTTTGGAACATTTTGGAAAAAAAGCCAATGTTCATTAATCTTCAGGGAAGGCGTTCTGTTAAAAGAATAGTCAATCATTCTCTGATATGTGTAATTATGATTCTCCTTCCCTTCGATTTTATGAAGCCATTTGAATTCCTTCAGTGTGTTACTTTGACACTTAACGCAAGGTTTATGCAACAATCATAAAAATTAATTGTGTTCCTTTTGGAAATTATTTAAAAAATCCCCATCCTTGGCCTGCCTTATTGACATGTGCACATTAACGTATGACTATGTGACAATAATAATTTTATAACAATGAATAAGTGTCAAATTAATTATGTCAAAATAGCAATTTATCTCCTTCTTTTCTAATATGTATAATTATTAATTTTGGGGAAGTGTGCAGAAAGTACTAAGTATATTGTTAGAGCTGAGACTCAACCTCCAAAGTGAAGTTTATTTATTTTTTTTTTCCTTTTGAAATGTGTTTCTGGAGAGTTAACTTTTGGCAGGATGTGTTACTTGGTGGCCAATAAGTCTTGGGGAAATTCCAGACTGTATCCCAGATTGCATATCAATAGGTAGGAAGGGTCAAAGGAAATATTGGCAAAATGTGCTCTTTGCAAAACCGTGTGTGTGTGTGTGTATGTGTGTGTTTGGAGGCAGGTTTTTTCTACTATAATAATTGTGCCGTATTCTAATTTCGTTTGTCAGCTTATCTATCCAGCTAAAAATTACAAGTACGCCTGTTTCTTTTCATTCTCTAAATGGTCTCATCAACATGCACGCTTGGAGAATCTGCTCCAGTTTAGGCTGACCGTTTTTGGTGGTGTTCTTCGGCCGTTGTTCAGACGCTACAAAGAGATGACCTGCATCTCTCTCCCTTTTTTTCTCACGGCTCTGCTTCGTTTATGACTTCGGCGCACACGCATTTTTCCATGCAGGACTCTGGTAGTTCTCCTGAAGTGGGTTCGGGGAGCAGCGCTGTGGGCGTAAATGGGGTTTGGCCGGGACCCGACAGATTGAACTGCAGCTCCCCGCTCCCTCTCTGATGATGCACAATAAGAAATTACTGGTGCCAATTTTGGCGTGATTTTGCCAAATTCTAGCCAGCGCAAGGCTATGAGAGCCATTACATGGGCCTGTTTGCAGAGCGCAGGGCCAGGCACGTCCTCGGGGTCTGTCACCGTTGGCAGAGCTCAGCTCATCTCCAGCCTTCAGAAACATTCTGGACGAACCGTTCTCCCGCTTTCAGGCTCTCTCCTCTCATTCTCCTCCCCGTCCCTCCCCGTATCCTCCCACACTCCCTCCTCCAGGAGGCAGGTTTGGGACTGTGGTGGATGAATCAGGGGAGTAGTGCAAGTGCAGAGGTGGCTTGAAGGTTTGTTTAAGTTTCGAACCTCAGCGTGTTTCATCTACAGGATGTAGCCAGGGACACGGCCAGCTCACCCCGATGGGCGTTTGGTTGTTTCTGGTGCTTTTCTATTATAGGCTGTGCATGAGTGCTCAGTATTGAACGTGCCCCCTTTTTCTTGTGCTACTGGGGATTTAACCGGGGCCTTCACACTGAGCTACATCCTGGACCCTTTTTAATTTTTTAAATTTTGAGAGAGGGCCTTGTTAAATTCCTAAATTGCCAGGCTGTGCCCAAACTTGTGGTTTTTCTGCCTCAGCCTCCCGGAGTCCTGGGATTAAAGGCATGTGGCACCATGCCGGGCTAGAATGTGCACATTTACATCATATGCAATAACGTCTGCTCGATAGATTCATAGATGTGGAGTTGCTAAAGCAAGGGAAATGTTTTAAAGTCATAGAATATTATATACTCATGGAAAAAACTCATCCATCTGGAAGGATATGTTTGAATATGCATTAAGATCTTCTCTTTTGAGGTATTTCTTTAAAATGACAGCTTTTCTGGTTTCAGAGACCACGGGAACAAGTCCTGGTATCACCCCTTATCCCTCTTCTGATGCTTGGATCCTACTCTGGGGGTATGCGGAGGGGGAGATCATCCTCCCTTCTTCACATTGATATTTTAAATATACATTTTATATATTTAAAATATTAAAATATATAGTGATGCTATGAAACTCAGCTAGATAGTAAAATGTTTAACTAAAATATCCAGCATCTCACATAGTTACCCAGGTTTTTGATGTGTGTGGCAAGAGAAGGTAAAATATACTCATTTACCAAAAATCTCTAATGCAGTTTTATAACAATGGTCCTTGTGTTTCCATAAAACAAATTTGTTCCATATATTTTGAGTGCTAGGATTATAAATAATTAATTTGCTTTCCTTTTCCTTATCTGTGTTTTCAAAATTTTCTATTTCCATAATTTCAAAGTATTAGACACCCTTTTGTTTAGTTCCCACTCTGTGTAAGACACTCTGCACATTGCGGTGTATAAAGCAGCTATGCCGGTCCAGAGGGAGCACTCTGCTGGTCCCGAGGAGACCTGGTACGGCCCAAGAACAGACAACATGGGTAGCAGAGACTTCACCAGGTCCCGTATAGCAGGCGTGGTGTGCTCAGGGATCAAGGATTCTCCAAATGCTCAAAATCGGAGCTCAGGGGCATTACTAGGGATATGTGAATCCATAAAGGTGGAAATTGTACTCATCTACCATATATGGATGGGGAAATGTTGGAATGCATCCGAGCTTTAAGTCCTATAGCTGAGATTCAAGTGGTTTGAAAATTTAGTATTTTTGCTAAAGTATCAATAACATTTTTCTTATGTTAAGAGCCCTATATTTATATTGAAAAATATTGGGAAGTATTTTCCGAGTGTAATTAGAACATTAAAATTACTCCAAGTCCTACCTTTTAGAGGATCATCATAATATGTCTATTTTTTTATCTGCTGCCTGCCTCTGTGTGTGTGTATATGAGAGAGAGAGAGAGAGAGAGAGAGAGAGAGAGAGAGAGAGAGAGAACATCATCAGAGGCAAATGAAGATATCAATCAGAAAGGCCGATTGGTGTGTGATGTGGGACCCCAAAATCTTATTTTGTAATATATGCAATTTGCATTTTCAATTTTTGCTTATTCTTTGATGTTGTTAATCATTCGTGAAAGTGACTAATCAATTTCTACATCTAATCCTGGTGATAAAGGGAATTTATGTTACTTTTAGGAAATTCTTTGTTTGCTTGTGAGTGCGCACTGCCAAATAATCATATTCTTATCCAAACTATGTCATATTCTATATTTTATGCAACAAAAACCATCACTTTTTCCCTGTATCAATAATATTCAGTCATCTTTAATGGTTACCTTGCATTCTATGAATCCTGTGAACCTAGTAGGCCAGTGTGCTGTTTAAGTGGTGGAGGGTGGGGTGGGAGAGCAGGGAAAGGGGATAAAAAAAGAACTAAGATGTGTTATGTACATGTACCAACTCCCCACAAAGAATGTAATCATTGTGTACTGCAAACGTGTACTAATAAAAGATAAAAACTGAAAAAAAATGTGGGTTTTGTAGATAAAAATACTGCTTGATCTTACTTGTGGAATCTAAAATAGTCAAACTCAACGAAAGTAGAAAGTAGAATAGGGGCGGAGGTTGCCTGAGGCTGGGGGAGAAGGAAAGAGTAGAAGAAAAGGTCTAAGTTTTAGTTATGCAAGATAAATAGGTGATGGCTGTCTACTATAGTATAGTGGCCAGAGATAACAATATTGGGTATTTAAATTCTGCTGAGAGGTGGGTCTTGTATTAAGTGTTCTTACCACATATGAAAACCAGACCAAACAAAACAATCCCCTGCACCCCAAACCATAATAATAATAATAACAACAACAACAACAGGGATGGAAAGAAACTTTGGGTAATGATGGATTTGTTTATGGCCTTGATGGTAGTGACACACTCTTACCCCTCTAAATGTATGTATTGAAACATAACCATTAAGCATGTATAGCTTTTTTATATGGTAATCATGGTTCAAAAAAGTAGTTTACAAAAATGGGAAAAGGATATAGACTTTAGCACCTTGACTGCCAGGGTCTGGTGTCTGCCCTGCTTCTTGCTGACCACGGATATTGGGTAAGTTATAGACACTGCTCAAATCTCTGCTTTCTTACCTAAAAGGTGGAAGGTAGCAGGCCACACCCCCAGGGCCCTTACGGGAAAACATGAGTGGAGGTCGGCTAAGCTCTTGGAGCAAAGCCTAACTTACTATAACTAATGAGGGTTGTACAATAAGAAAAATGAGGTAATTATCTAATCCTCTTTGATTAGATACTTAGGTTTTCCCCACTCTGCAATTTTAGTTGGTGCTGTAAGACTGTATCTTTTCTTCGGTTAAATTTTTAGTAGTGAAAATACTAGACTCAAGAGCAGAAATGTTTGTAAAAGCATCGATACGATACCCATCGCTGAAGGGCCCTTTAGGAGCTGTGACGGTCGACCTGATTGGCTTGAGACTTGCTTAGGTTACTAAAGCACACTCTGGGTGTGTCTGGGAATGTGACCTTGGTGACCGTATCTCGTCCCTGGCCCCTTCCTCTCTGGTGCTTCCAACTTTCTCTGCTTCTTGGCTGCCATGAACTGAGCAGCTTTCCTCCACCAGCCCCTCTCACCAGGCTCTTTCTGTCTCGAAGCCAGCTGACCATGGATTCAAGCTTCTGCAACCTTCAGCCAAAGTATTCCTCTCCTTCTTTTCAATTGAGTATTTTGTTTCAGCAGCAGGAAAACGACTGATACAGAAAGATTGTGCCAATTTTCATTTATATGATCAGCTGAATTTGGTTTTTTTTTTTTTTTTTTGTACTGCAGATTGAACTAGGGCCTTTGTACTGAGCTGTATTCCCAGCCCTGCCTTAAAAAAAATTTTTTTTTTTTGGTTCTGGGAATCAAACTCAGGGCCTTGCACTTGCTGGGCAAGTGTTCTGCCACTTGTGCTAGATCCTCAACTCCCAAATTTTTTATTTTTGAGACAGAGCCTCGCTAAGTTGCCAACTTGTCCGGGCTGGGCTAGAATTTGCAATCTTTCTGGCTCAGTCTCCCAGAGTGCTGGAATTACAATCATGTACCATCACACTTGTCTAGCTGAAATATTTAAAATAGCCCCTTTGCCAAGTTAGATATTATTATTATTATTTTGCATTTTCTTTTTTTTATTTTGCATTTTCTTTACAAGACATTCTTGTCATTTTTTCCTCTCAGTTTCTAAGATTTTTAATTCCTTTAGTGTTGTTCTCCTAAACCTCATGTAAATGTCCATTCTTTTATTCACTGCTCAAATACAGTGTAGAAAAAGTGAGTATTGTTTAAAGTAGTACAGAATGTTTAGTTTTAAAAGGACAATATAGATGTGAGTAAACAATAAATATTCCTCTTCAAATATCTGGCTCAACAGAATGACCATTAACAGCTTGTTTCACATCCTTGAGAGAGCCTTTAAAGAATCACTTAAAAATAATACAATGAATAAAATAAATACATTCTTGCATTAAAAATGTGAATAATTTTCAAATAGGAACATTTATTTATTTGTGAAATGAGTGAATGAGTACTTATTTGTTTGTGAAATTCTTCTATGCATATTGCATACCAAATGTTTCTTGCATCAGGCCATAGATAAACTTCCATCTCAGCATGCACAGATCTATCAATTTTTCAGAATGGATGCAAAGCATTCCGTACCCTGATTATATGACTCTAATAAAAATTATTAGCTATTCTTACCAATGAATAATTGTCTCCAACTTCTTAATACTATAGTTTGGCACATTCAACATCTTTGCACCTACAGTTTTCCTTATTTATAACTGGATAAATACATCAGTGAGTAATTATCGGGGTGACTTGTCTCAAAATATTGGTGCAGGAGGTAAACAAAGACAGATAAAGTTAAGATTTGAGACAATATTGTTGTGATTTCCCTTTGCCCTTCCAGGAGTTGAGTAGCGTGTCCAGCATAAATAATATATTTAATTGAAAACAAAAATTAACTAAACATAAAAGCCACCCACACTCAGATTTAAATGTTAAATTCTTATTTTCACACATTAATTGTTTCTTGGTTTAAAAAGACATTTTTTTTTTGCCTTTTCTGTGAACTTTAATTTTTACTTGTAACCTAAACCACCTTGAAAACAAATCATTGATTCCTTTGGTTCGCCTGGTCATAATTGCCTGGTTATTTGGATGAGAAACGTATCACCTCTGAAGACAAAGTAGTTACATTTGGATATTTATTTCGGCAGGAATTATCTTGCCACCAGAGGTGAGAACGCTGCGTGGATAAATATGATTCGGAGCAAGCCGGATTCAGAAGCAAGGCGCTAGGGTTTAGTATTTAGTCATTTTTTATTGTATTGTTGGGTGGAAAATGTAAAAGAAGACCAGCAGAGAACTGTTAATAGTCCTTGGCGTGGTTGTTGCTTTCCCGCCCACGATGGGGAGCCGAGTCTAGCCGAGCAGCTCTTGAATGCTTTACAAGTAATGGAAACCACGTGGGAAAAGCATGCTCTATATTTTAATGCTGACATCGTTATAGACAAAAAAAAAAATTAAAGATTCAGAATACTTGGCTGTGATTCAGTACCTAAACACTTGCTGGTGTTTTTCAGAATTCCCTGGAGACTCATAAATGCTCCTGTGGAGGACGCCCCCACTGTCGGCGCACACTTAGGCCAGTTTATCAAACTAACCAGCTCGAGAGTGATGCCACTTCCAGGTTCAGCCCCAGGAGAGAGGAACAGACAGAAAACAAAACCAAAATTCAGATGGAAGAGAAATTCCAAGGGCCGGCCTGCCAAAACATTGATTAACTCACACACACCAAATCCTACCCGCCATAATATTCTTTGTGGAGATTTTACTCTACAAATCTTATTCTAGCTCCATTGCGAGTGTTATTGATAAGGGGCTGCTGTTTTTACACGAGGTGACGTTTACTGATCCAGACTTAAACCCAGCCCTTTACATCTTGCTTCTTTTCTTTCCACCAGTGTAATATTTACAAATAACTATGGAATGCATAAAATATATTTTTCTCTTGTCGGGAGGGGGCTATTGCTTCTTTTTTAAATGAACAGGAGAAGGTTGAATATTCATGTAGAGGAACTTTTTCTTTGCTTTGGAATTTGAATGATAGGTAAGATTTGGAGAAAATAGTGTGTTTCTGTGTAATTTGTGTCATCAAGACAACCACTGTATTGGAGCATGAGACACAGTATCAATAGATAATGAGAAAAGAAAATGGAACTCATATGAATGTGTATTTCTTAAAAGCTTTTGTTACCTGTTATTTTCTAGCTGTGTAGGCGAAAATTAGACACATGTATTGGATACACTTATATTGATAGCAACATATCATATAATTTAAAAAGGTGAGTCCAGCTCACAGGGCTGGCTTAGGCAAAGCTGAGTCATTTTGAAATTCTCCTGGTGTTAAACTGATTATTCAAAGATTGTCAGTCAGTTAAAAACAAAACAAACAAACAAACAAACAAAAGCCGGAGGTGACTTGCTACAGCAGTTTGGTTTTAATGTTGAAAACATAACCAAACAAGGATGTTCGAGTGTGTAAACTTGTTCCTAGTGTCACAAATTTTTCAGTTTTCTCTTCTCTCTTCTCCCTTTTTCTTTTCCTCCTCTTTATCTTCCTCTTTTTACTCCTCTCCATCCTCTTTTTCTTCTTTTTTCTTGCCCCCTTTTCTCAACAAATTATAGAAGTAGGAGGCCTTCTACATTAACTTTATTGTTTGTTTATTGTCAAGACTTTTTTCAGGCATATGTCGATACAATTCAGGGGAAGCATGGTGATTTTTAATTTGTCCTGTGTATATATTTTTGGTTTGTGGTGGGGAAGTAAAATTGGTATATATAAACAGTCTGCTAAAATTTCTTAACCTTTAGATTTGTGCCCAAGAGGAGAATTTTTTTTTCTAGAGAAAACTTTTTAAAATAGAAAGTCAAATATATATAATATATATTATACATATATGTAACTCTTGCGTTTTTGGTTATGTTTTTTAAACTTTAAGACATTATTATTTACATTAATATTTGAAGTATTTCCTCTTTAGGAACCACCTATGATTTTGCGTAATGACCTGGGTTTCAATAATAACATTTTGTAAATGCTGTTGGTAAAAATTTATGCTCTTGAACTTTTAGGTTGTAATTAATTCTATTTTGAACCTAAACAAGAACATTTCCTTTCTTCACTAAACGGCCATGCCTCATATATCCTCGCTACATGATCTGCTATTTTTGCCTTAAAAATGTTAGTGGTTTATTTTGATGTCGTCAGCAAATACTCTTTTTTTTTTTTTTTTTTTTGCTATAAACAGTTGATACTCTAGGTAAACAAAACAAAACAAACTCCAAAATCTTAGGAGTTGGGGTAAGTTGAATTTTAAAGCCTAAGTGCAATTAAGTATATTTTTCTGCTATAATTGTGGAAACCAAGAATGTGAAAAAGGCCTGTATAAAAGCAATTTTTCCTCCCCAGATTGTGTCTAGCAGGAACTGCCCTACTACAGTTGGCTTCCAAAGCTTTGAGCCCAGCCTGGGCAACTTGGTGTGACTTTTCAAAATAAAAACTAAAAAGGGATAGGGATGTAGCTCAGTACTCCCTGGGTTCAATCCCAAGCAGCACAAGAAACAAAACAACCAAATAACAACAACAACAACAACAACCCCACTAAACCAAAAAACAGGAATTCTAAGGACACTCTCCTAGAGAATGTGGTTCAGCAGGTTTGCCACAGAGACTTGTAAACTTCACCCGCCCCAGCCAAACCCAGCCCTAAATGCTCTCGGGACCCCTCTGGGAATCAGCAACATTTGGGCATTATTGTGTCTAGTAGGGCATGTGGAAGGTGGGTAAAATTGTAAATCAGGAAACAGAGAAGGTGTCAAAGTCACAATGGCAAATTTTTTTTATAGTTTTTGTAATTTAGTTTTTAGTTGACAAATAAAAATTGTGTATATTTATAGTGCACCATGTGATTTTGAAATATGTATACATTGTGAGATGTCTAAATTGAGCTCATTAACATATGTAGTACCGCCCATACTTTCTGTTATTTTCGTGGTGAGAATAGTTAACATTTACTCTCAGCAATTTTCAAGAATATAATATGTTGTAATGAACTACAGTCACTGAGTTGAAAAATTTATTTTTTGAACTTATTTTTCCTATCTGAAACGTTTTATCTTTTGACCGACATCTTCCCCTACTCCCTCTTCTTAAAAAAACCCCAAAACTACACAACTGCTGGTAACCACTACTCTCCTCTTTATTTTTTAATTCAATTTTTAAAGATTCCACTTATAAGTAATATCATGAGGTATTTTTCTTTGTGTGCCTAGCACATTTCACTTAGCAAATTGTTCATCCATGTTGTCGCAAGTGGCAGAATTTCCTACTTTTCAAATGCTGCAGAATATTCCAGTGTGTTTGTGTGTGTGTGTTTGCGTATATATATATGTTTCATGTATATATAATCAAACACACACATGAGGTATGACCACAATATAAGGTGAAAGTTACATTAAAATACTTACTACAGTAAGACACTGCCTTTCAGTCCCCCTCAAAACACTCCTTGTCGTTCCGAACATGTTCACCCCATTGTTCTTGCCCTTTCTGAAGCAGTTCGAGAAGTCCTCTCACGAGTGTCTTTATAGAGTGTGCTCATTGGTCTTTCAGCCCAGGCAGTTAAATACCAGATTGCTGCCTCAACTCTCTGCTATGCTATTTCTTAGTATTGGGCCCCCAGTAAAGATGAGAAAAGATGCACAGCATGAAGCTGCTTTTCATGAATACTTTACCACAGTTTTGAGTTCATATGCCCTTTCATGGTGGAACCACATCTGTCTCCCCACCCTGACCCCTCACATTTCTCTTTCCTCTTCTAACAATATCTCCATTTCTTTGTCAGAGATCATTTTTCTTTCATAAAGATGGTCAACAAAGCATTCTGTTTTCTACTATATTGGCCCATGGTGGCCTTCCAGAACCTTCTCCTTACTCTAATACAACCAAGTTGGGCAAGGGGCCTAAACACAGAGTTGATCAGACTCTCTGTCTCAGGACTCTGAATCACGAGTGAAACCACACTAAGCCCTGCTTTGGCTTCTGGTCTTTCTGCCCCTTTCAGAGATTTCCCATAAATTCTGACAGCCCCCAGATACCCTTCTAGCAATTCCTTTTTCGCTTTTGTTGGCCAACACCAGTTTCTCTTGCTTGCCACCAAAGAACTCTAACTGAAACAGCATATGGTCCCATTTGTAATTCTCATTCATGCAATTGCAGTGGACAGACAGCACTCATTACCATTTCATAGATAGGAAATTGTGGGCTCCCAGAGGCTAAGTGACTCACCCAAATTGCACAGTGAGTAAGCCACGGAGTCAGGATCTTTTCCCACAATTTTGGCCTCTGTTCAGAGATACACTTTCAAAGGTAATTTTGATTTCATTTCCATTAAAGCCAGAACATGGCTTCCATACGAAATGGACTCGCGTTTGCATCTCACCCACATGGCTAAAATGCTCCAAGCTTCATTTCTCTATGTAGGAGTGGGGCTAACGATAGCCTTTACCTTACAGGATGAGCATGTGAGTGGAAAGTGCTCGGCACCTGTGGAATTCCGGCATGGGAGTTACCAGGTAAATTTCAGGGTCTCTGGACATTGTACAGGTGAGTCTAGTACAATTAAGGCTCGTTACAGTAGGACTGTCAGTGGGATGGAGAAGAGCCCTCAAGAACGCAGCTTCCATTCGCCCAGATGCTGGGCACGTTCCCTCAAAAGCTACCTACTTCCTATGAACCTGTTATTGTCGCTCCACTCCCGGGAGCTGCACCTCCCCGTCTTATTGTGCAGACCAAGGAAAATCAGCAGGAGGGCTTGTCCGTGAGGGTCTGCATGACCAACTAAAACTCTGTAGCCTTCCCGACTGCAAACTCCAGGACGGCAGGGCCTGTGCTATTTTCTCATTCTCATAATGGACCAGGTGGGGTCCTTGGTGCAGGGAGTGTGTGCTGAGTGCATATTTCCCAAATGAACAGCTCTAGTGCAGAGACGAGCAGCTAGCAGCTAGCAAGGAATATAATACTTTTGCCCTCATGTAAAAAAGCCCCAACATAGGGGAGTTGAAATATGCTTTTTGTTACACGCAACTTGATAGAAATCACTGGATTCATTTCTCTGATCCTGACAAACAGTATTTTTTACCTTTGATAGGTTAAGAGGAATAGTTATTTAAGGATGGAATCAGCAAGATATTGCTTAGCACACTAAATGATCACACTTAATTTCCCTAAAGTGTTTTGATTTTAGTATTATCCGTATAGTCCAGTTTTCTTAAAAAAAAACCGTTGTCACAGGTATGTAAATTGTGCCATTGCCTTTATTTTTCATTAAATTAACTCCTTTAAAAATCAAACTTAATACTTACTTTAGCATTCTCTTTAAGGAGAGTACCTACAGAATCAAAAATCTGCTGGGTTAATTTTTTCCTACTGCACAGTGAAACAAATCTATAACTAACAGAATATAGAATCTTCTGGAGTGTCGCCTGAGCACTGAATAGCACACTTGGCAGGGATTGTAGATGCTCAACTATTGATGTGATCTTTCAAAGATTGTCTCTATTTGCTGGACGTGGGTGGCCAGGGCCTCTGAACTGGAATGGCGTGGCTCCTTCCGTTGCTCCCTCCAAAAGTCTGAGACTTTCCTGGCTCACACTAAAATCATAGCGTTTGTGAGCTCCCTCCTGGCTGGTTACCCCACAGCTGTCACCATCATGTAAGCCACCATGACTTGCTTAAAGTCCAAAAACTTTTGGGACAAGGCGGTGATAACAGGAGGGGGAAAATACACTTCTGGACTTGGAGGTAGGAAACTGGGTTTGGTAACCGATTGTACTGCTAATTTTCTACATAATTGTCTTAATTTGGGATTCCTCTGTAGAGGACCGTGAGATCCTTTCAACACAAGTCGATTATTTGGGAAGCGATCCCAGGAAACACTCCTAAAAGAAAGAGGAAGTGAGGCTAGTAGCAAATAAGTCAAAGGTGCAGTATCAAGCGTGTTACCAGTGTGGACAGTGGGAGCTGTGTCCCGTGGGGGACTCTCAGGGGCCAGCGTGTTACTGACAGCAGGGGACCCGAGGTGTTTATATCCTGATCCTGCTGGCCATTGACTGAGAGCAACTGCTGGAGATGTTAATTCTTCAGTGTTCCTGTCCTGCCCTAAGCGCATGAGCCGAGCTGATGGGCTTTGCCAGAAAAAGCCTCAGGCAAAGAGCGGCCAGCAGCGATGGGAAACCGTTCTGGAGAGCCCTGCGGCTGGGTACCGGCACATCTGCTGCAGTCTCCCCGACATGCACCTCTCCATCTGGAGTCTTATTTTCTCTGAGTGTGGTGGACTTATTATTGTGGTCAACTTGAGCCGGAACGCCCAGCTGGACTGAGTTGTGTGGTTCTGGGCGTAGAGGATCCACCTGAGGATTGTTGCCGACACACTATAAAGGAGAACGGACCAGAACGTAGTTGTGGGCTGTTTCCCAGGAGGAGTTCTGTTGCGGCTGGTTCTCCTGAAAGGGACTTGGCTGTTCTCATTGAGGAAGGAGCTCGGGGTCTTGCTGTCATCGAGTATGGCTGCTGTTGCTTCGGGGGAGCTCTGGTCTTCATCTCCTCTCGAACAGCGTATCCTGGTTCCAGTAAAGATTTCTTCCGCCATCATCTGCAGACGCAGACGTACATGGGACAGTGCTGTGGGCCCCCAGCCCTTGGTTGGATCTTTCGAGTCTCCAGTGCATAGATGGACATTCAGCACTTCCTGCATTTGGCTTATGGGTGAATGTCATAACTTGTAAATGTCCTGTATTAAATCTGCTCTCTTGAGAACTACTGACTCTAGGAAGGTAATTAATACAATGAGTAATGAGCACCTGGAGTCCCATGGATGCTTCCTGAAGCGTGCGCCCTGGACCTGTATGTATGGGAGAACATCTTGGTGTTACATGGACATTAGCTTTAAAAGTGATTAGTTTTTACTTTGCATTTATTTTTTAACAGATATGCAAAAACATAAAATTATTCATATTCACGGGGTACCATGTGATGTTTCAATACATGTATACATTGCATAATTAAATCAGGGCAAACATGTCCATCTCCTCAAACATTTATCCATCTTTTGTGGTGCGAGCATTCGGAATCCCTTCTTTTAGTTTTTGAAATGTGCAGTATATTATCATTAGCTATAGTTGCCCTACTGTGCGATAGATGCAGAGCTTTGTATTCCTGTCTGACTATAAGTTGGTGCCTGCTGTCCAAACTCTCCTGCCCCACTCTTCCTACGCTTTCCAGTCTCTGGTAGTCACCACTCTATGCTCAGTGTCTACAAGATTAGTTTTTATACATTCCACTAGCTTTGCATAACAGAATCACGGCGAGACAGTGATCCCTGCTTCTCATCCCGTTCTTCCAGAACTATTCATGGAAAATCTCTGCTGGGGGCTACTTTGACCCAGACTCCTTTTCTCTCTTTCCATCTTCCCTTTTGGACGACAGAGAACAGGCATCAAGGCAAATCAGAATATCTGAAATATAATAATGTGATCTTTTCTTTTATTTGTATAGTTAGTGTCTGTTGGTGGTGTTTGGTTTTGGTCTTCCTTTATTTAAATAACGGTCAAGCTAGATTAAAAACAAATATTAAATAAATAACCCGACAGATGGGAACTTATGCAAGTGTGAGACACTGGGTAAAGTGAATTCTAAATGCTCTAGTAATTAGAAAGTTTAATGTTTCTGTTTCTTTGAAAACCTTGTTGTTTTGCTAAAACAATGGCTTTTTGATCACACGTCAAAGCTTTTCAACGTGCTAGGTTTTAAAATCTTTTCTCCTTCACTTGTGTGTTATTTGGTGTTCCAACCAAAGACAAATTATGATTGATGGTTGTACAAAGATGGCCAGGCCTGGGGACAGCTTGAAATAAGCTGCACTTGGCTTCTTTGCCGTGTCTGTGGAAGAGGGATTTAGTATGTGTGCTGCCGAAGCAAGCACTGAAGAGGGATTTAATTTGGTAGTTATCAATGTCTGCATCAGGCCGCAATGACATCAGCAGATTTGCTCTGGAGCCCGAAGGAAAGTATTTAAAAGGGAGTCACTGTGTCCCTGTCTTATATCCACTTGGGGTCAAGCTCTCATTTAAGGATTTCTAAACAAAGGAGTGTATTTGAATGAGAAAAGTGCTTGTGATTTGGAGCCTTGATGTGCTTAAAGAGGAGAAAGATATTTTAGAGGCTAACTCATTGCGTTTAATAGTTGAAAAGAAGAAATGTTAAAAAAAACTGTAATGGATTTAACAAATAATTCTGTGATTTAAAGCAGTATCGTCTAAGCATAGTCTGTTTTATCCATAGCAAATTTGAGACGTAACATTTTCTGGAAATAGGTCCAATTCTGTATTTTGTATAAATACCATGTCTCACTAGAGGGCGCTATTTAGTTGTGTATGCTTTTTCTTTTTATAAAAATAATAATAATAAAAAAAAGGACTACAGGGCTATGAATTCTGATACAATTCTTGTTGAGCACGTTATGAAATTTCCTCCCAGACATTGTTTTATTTTCAGCTTATATGTGTGAAATTCCACTTTGAGAAGTACAACATGACCCTGAATCTTTCAATATGTATAACGTCCCAATGGTATTATGGTGCAACAGAAGCAAAAGACGTAAGTTTAAATTATTGTAATCCCATAGGTCTTTTGACTATTGTTTCGCTATGTTTGTTGTTTCTCAAAGAAAACATATTGTAAATATTAATACTGTCTGCTCAGATCTTTTTTGAAGACAGAGAGGCCGTGCAGTCTAGGTGTGCGATTCTGTCAGGTTTTCCAGAATGACTTTTGTGATTTAAAACAATTTCCGGGCTGATATTTCAGTTTGTCTTTCAAGATTTCAGTCGCTTCCTCTCATGTTATCAGCATGGTAATGACACAGCTTCTTTTTCTCATCTTTGATTCTGATTCCGGTTCTTTACCGCCTTCTCTTTAGGCTTCATTCAAAGTGTAGTGTGACATGCTGGCACCCTTAACGCCACATGAAACTTCTACACTACCTCAAAAAATGAATCGTGATTTCCCCCAACTGTCAGAAAAGAAAAATGCATTAATCAATGGAGTTTTTCAAGTTAGCTCGCTGCCTTACATTTTTCTTAAACAATTATAGTTTAAAGTTTAGTATGATATTGATATTACATAGATATGTAAAGCTTAGCTATTTAAACTTGAATAAAAATTGATTTCTATATTAGTGTACAAAAGACTTCATCGCAGCATGTTGGGGATTTGTAACTTTGTCCTGAAATTATCATGCTTTTTCATTTTTATAATTATATGAATGAATACTTTCATGAAAATGAAAATTACTTTCATGAAGTAATAAATATTTCAGTGTGTGATTTTTTTTTTTTTTTTTGGTGGTACTGGGAATTGATCCCAAGGCCTTTCAACTGAGCTACACCCTCAGCCCTTTAATTTTTTTTTTTGTTTGTTTGTTTTTTGTTTTTGAGGCAAAGTCTTGCTAAGTCACTCAGCTACCCTGGCTGGGCTCAACCTTGAAAGCCTCCTGTTTCAGCCTTCCAGAGTTCTGGGATTACAAAAGTGCACTACCATGCCCTGCTTCATAATATGATTTTCAACCTAGCAGTAAAAGTGATAGTCCTGGCTTATTCTTCTCCAGAAGTGGCCACTCTTCACATTTAAATGTCAACATTCTAGGCATTTCCTATGTGTATGGGCAGTTCAAAAAGGGGCCTTTAGTTTTTAGGGATTTACTAATGTAATCATTGAATATATATTGATATATTGCATCGCTTTTCCTAGGAAACAATGTGTCCTTCTAATCTCTCCATTTTATTATATGTGGGTCTGTCTTATTTACTTTAACTTTTGGAGAAAATTTCATAGCCTGTGCACTTTCATTTATTTAACTAGAAGTTGAGTTTGGACCCATTTTCTAAGTATTTCCAACAGTGTGGAGGAGACAGAGTTTATATATCTGTGCATGTCTTTCCACAGGGCAAATTTATATGTTTTGTCAGCAGTTTTACTCCCAGAATCATGTTCTTTCACTCAACACTGGAAATCACCCCACAAAACTCTCACCTGGGAGAAGATTCCAGAAGTTTCCATGAGCATCCACCGGAAGCTTGTGAGAAGAAGGCAGCGTCTGAGTCACCATAAGCAGATTTTATGGAAAACCTTGACCTCCAGCCTTCCAGGGTCATGGCTGGGTCTAAGTGTAGTCAATTTCCGGACAGCAGCGGCGCTAGACACCATTTTTCAGCGATGGTAAGCCTTCATTGGTTAAGGAAAAGAATGGGAAGTCAATCCGGTCGACATATGTTGCAAATCTAACTTGTGTAAGCTACTGTGTTAATCATGGCTTGAAAAAAAGAAACATTAAATGGTGCCCAGGGAAAGGGCAGTGGGTGAGGTGGGGGGGAGATGAGGACACAGCTAAATTTGATTCCAGGCCAGATGAGGGGGAGAGAGTGGAATGGGCCATGGATCTTCTGTGTGATCAAAGGTAGGGGCAGGGGAGGAAGTGGGAACAAATGGGAGAGAGAGGGAGGAAGAGAGAGAGGGAGAGATGGAGAGACAGGGGTGGGGGAGAGAGAGGGAGGGAGAGATAAAGAGGCAAGAAGAGAGAGAGGTGAGCGGCGGGTCTTGAAAGGTGGGCAGCCCTTCTATCAGTGATGATAAAGTGGGAGGGGGAAGCTATGCGGAAAGCAGAAGCAACATGATGTATTATTTAAAAACACTGAAATGCATGGCTATGTAGTAGAAAATAAAAAAAATAAAAAACACTGAAAAAAAAAACATTCAACTTCCTGAGTCAGGGCAACCACTGCTACAATGCTGCTGTATTTTGGGGAGATACCTTGCCCAATGCATATTTCCTAACAGTGGCGTCCACACATCCGCTTGGAGGGTTTCTAGTGAGATCCATCCCGCCGATGAGGGCGGGTGGGTGCAGGATCCCTTCCCATCGCCCTACTTGAGGAGGGCTTGACTGCCTGTTGACGAGGAGGCTGTTACTAACCCTAAAAAACAAAACCGTCCTTCCTCAAGGTTTAGGCTGATTCAGACTTCGAGTTGCACAGCTGCGCGAGCACCGTTCCGAAGGCACCATCCAGAGTAGCAACGAGGAAGTCAAACAATTTGAACGCGCGCATCACAACATGCTCACACCCGTCGACACTTGTCAAGATGTCGATCAACGCCAGGAGGGGATTTTTCTCCAGAGAGCTCTGTCGTTCCAGTGCAGGAAGAGCGGGAAGGGATGGCTGGAAAAATTCTGAATAAGGGAGAAGTTTCTATTCATTCATCGAGCAAACTTTTAAAAAGATGTGGGTGCCGGGGGACAGGGGTCATGCCTATTTGAGAAGATTTGTCTTCCATCCTGGGGAAACGCATTCTCTCCCCAAGGGTGGGCCAAATACGTCCTTCTAAAGGTAGCAAGAAGGAGGCACAGGACAAGTGGATGTTTTTCTTAGTGGAGAGAGTTTGAAACTTCAGATTCTGCGGTACATTTTAAATATAATTTTTAATGGCGTATGGTATGGAGCATTTCGACAGGCATAAGAAAGAGAGGGGAATCAGCATATATAAAAGTGGGATAATAGATGTGTTTTGCCGGGCAGGATTCTGGATTGCCTGACTTGGATGGAACAGATAGAAATTTCTAGAAGTCCAAGTGAACCATTGCTGTGGATCTGGACCTCAAGAACTGTGGTGGATTGTCACTATTGCCTGCTCATCCCCCTTCAATATTTTTCCCACACTTGCAGGATGCTCCACAGTATACCTTGTCATCTACTGCAGAAGGAAGAGGGTCACCTTCCCAGCCTCCCTGGCAGCTAGGGGACAGCCACTGTCTTACCCCCAGCTCTGAGGATTCCTGTTAGTGTGGCCAGTCCACCTCAGGGAGTGGCATGGAGGCTCCGGTGCAGTTCTGGGGCGGTAGCTGCAAGAGCTTCCGATCCTTACTTAAAGCCTGTATACCGATGCCGGGGGTATGAGCTGCAGGGTCTGAATCTAGGGGGAGCCAGTGGCATCCCCCCAGGCAGTTCTCCAGGGCTCTTTGGGGTTCCCTGACCTCCCACCATACCTGATTTTTTGCCCTTCATGCAGATTCCCTGGCTATATATCCTTCGTTAAATTCCTTTTGTACTCCAAGTAGCCAGAGATGGTTCTGTTGCTTGGAACTCTGAATTCTATCTTTGGGATGGATTATATTAGAGGGGTGGTGGGAGAAGAGGAGGGATGAGGCATTTGTGATGTGATCTGGCACTGAACAAATATCTCTGTGGACATTGCTATAGTAATAAAATTTAATGTCAAGAAATTCATAGAATATATCAAAATTTGCAAAACTATACAGCCACTATAATAAAAATAGCATACCATTTTTATATCAGATATATGAAAAAGATTAAAAAGAAAATTCTCAGTGCTGGTAAGGATGGAGGGAAGTAGACACTTGGGATTCTGTCAATACAAACCTTCTGGAAAAAAATCTGGAAGTAACTATCACAACTGTATATACCCATGTGCCTTGATTCCGCACTTTCCCTAGATAAATCTCCTCTAGGGAATTAATTGGATAAGTACACAAGATGTATGTGCTAGGATGTTCATTGCGTTGTTATTTATGTTAGTCAAAAATTGAAAGCATTCAACTACCCGTCAGTAGAGTGCTGATCAAATAAATTATTTCACAATGTATAAAGTAACTCAGTAGCATCATTCGAATGGGTAATCTTTAGCTATTGTACAGAAATTGTCCAAAAAACATGAAAATATAAAAAAGCCCATTAACAGTCAACATGTGTACATTGGAGTTTGATGGGGACATAGTGGGGCAATAGTCATCTTCTGTGTCTATGCTGTAAGTCAGCCAAATGATAGCTACAAAAATCAGCCACACGGAGCTAACATCAGCTTCATTACTGATGAAAAGTTTATTAGAGGATGTGTCTTACTCGAGGTGCATCTGCAGAGACTTGGCTCAGCCCACCCAGGCCGAAGTTATACTTGTCAAAGATTTCTGTCTCCACGATTACACGGATCTGGGGCAGAGAAGAAAGCTAGTGGCCTGTGAGCAGTCTTTGAATATCTTAGCGCTCATAGTCGAGAAGTGTGGTAGTTGATACCACATCAATCAATTAACTTACTCCTCTGTGGAGTGTTGCCATGACTGTGGTCCCTTTGTAAGAAAACGTGTGGAACAGAGAACAAATGCTCCCTCCTCAGCATTATCATGTGATTTCATTGTTTTAAACATGTGTATATGCACGTATAAACAGATATACAAAGAATCCTGAGACGGACATTTGAGAACTAGTGTTCCCCATGGATCAGAACTGTGGGATATTTTCGATATTTAAAAAAAAAAATTTGACTTTGAGCAGCCAATAATTATTTCTTGTGAGAAGAAAACCCCTGAAATATATTTCCATTGCAAAATGAACCTTTTGTTTATATATAATTCAGACCTTATGTGACATTTCTAATGTAGCAAGTATCTTTTTTTTTTTTTTTGAGACAGGGTCTCACTTTGTAGGCCAGGCTGGCCTTGAACTTGCAGCAGTCCTCTTTTATAGTTAGCCAAACACTGAGAATCCACAGATACAGGTTCCACGATAAAAATGATCACTGGGGTTCTCCATGCACTTGGCAGGGTCCTTGCACCACCTGGATGGGAATCAGGATTCTCCTGTGCGCCCGCAGATCCCTTCACAAACTCTTCATTGAAACCCACCTCTCAGATCTCATCGGACCTGGAGTGAGCAGTCACACTCAGTATGCTGATTGACTGTGCAAACACAGGTAGGAATCGGGATTGAAAAATAAAGCCATCTTATTCTTATTCTTTGGGGAAGCTGGAAGTAGTAGATCTGGAATCTGGGAAACTGGAATCTAGATTTTGCTAGGGCAGGACACTCTTTCTCATATAGCGCAACTGCATTCAAAAGGAAATTAAAAAGAAAAAAATAAACTAGAAAGACAAGTGATTGACGTAAGAGGATTACTGGTCCTTTTCACCGCCCCCCCCATCAGCTTGCATTAAGACTAAAAATAAGCTGGTTTCATTCACACCTGAAAAGTCAGTGGCTTTCAGGGCCAGCAACAAAGAGGACAGGACCTTTTGCTTTTAGACTTCTGATATCAAACCCTGCTCCTTCTATTTCTCCTCCCCTTTATTGAAGTCCTGCTTTGTCAAGGCATAGGGAACACAATGCTTCCTTGTCCATTCAAGGTCCATTCACCTTTCTTCCCTACTAGCAGAACCTCATTTTATTTTTTTTTCCAAGCATGCAGTGTGTTCAGATAACCAACATAACCTTCCTCCTCTTCCTACCCACCAGGGTTGGCCATCTGACACAGTCCTGGTCAGTAAAACTGAATCTGGACTTTCTATGAAAATGTCTGCTTCCTTGATAACAAGTGTAGTCCCTTCCTGCACGCCCAGCCCCACTATCCCTTTACCTTTCTCGACTTCCTATCTGGAATATAAATGTGAGGCCCAGAGGTCATGCAGACATCTTGTGACCATGAGGTATCAGTGCCTCATGTTGTGAGCAGAAAGAAGAAAATTCTGAGTCCTAGGTGGGTTCGCTGACTAGCCCTGCCCTGTTAACTTCTAGACTTCATGTATGTAAGACAAATAAAATGCCTATTTTTAAGCCGCAGCTTTAAAATTTTCTGTTATTTGTATCCAAGTACATTTTTTCCTTAAAAATGGGATGAAATTCACATAAAATAAAATTTGCTATTTTAAAGTGAAAAATTGAGCGAGATTTAATATATTCACATTGTTGTGCAACCCCCAATTGTATCAAGTTCCAAAACCTTTGAACTCCAACACAAAAAGAATTCTTAACAATACAAGCATTGGGCCAATATAGTTTTTTGGGGGGTGGTGGTGCTGGGGCTCGAACTCAGGGCTTTGCACTTGTTAGGCAGGCACTCTACCACTGAGCTAAATCCCCAACCCCTGGGCCAATATAGTTTTATAGAATCTTTGCAAAATGTCTAAGCCAGGGGATGTAGGTCCTGGACATTTTCTACCCAGAATGCATCTTCCCTTGACCAGGTTGCAGGCACCTTTTCCCTTGGGGAACGGCTTCCTCACCACCATTCATCCATCCGTATTGAGTAGCTCTGAATTGAACATGACTGAAGCCATCGTAGGCCCGTGCCACTCAGAGCACCCCTGGGTTGGGGCTGTGTTTGGGGATGGACACATGACGCAATTTGGGACAATGTCCGAATGGGTGAGTGGTTGTACTACCTGAGAGAGAAGTTGCTGTGGGTGAAAGCTGAGTCAAAGGCATGAGATATCAATTCCTGGTGAACTTTTTGAGCTCCCAAGTCTGGATATACCAGAAGCCATTTCTGCCGTCAATATTTTCGAATCTTTGAGTCAACTAATCTCCCTTTCCCCTTTAAAGTCAGTTCAAATTGGATTTTCTGTCACTTACAGTCAAGACAATTTTACACTCCTAGAAGTAGTATCACTACTGTTGTACAGATGTAGGATCTGAGCGCCAAGAAAATCAAATTTGCTCAAGACCTCCCAGCTTTTAACTGAGGTCAGCATCACTCCAAGGCTGGGCAGAACTGAGAAATCACTTTCCTGCCCGCCATGGCTGGGCTCAGCACAGAAGTCAAGCTCTGCCATCCTGTTGGTGAAAGGGGACCTGCGATTCTCTTGGGTCCCATACTGAAAACACTTGCTGGACTTGGGCCAGAAGAAAGAAGCATCTCCATGAACAGATTGACTTTTGGACTTGGTATTCCTAATTAGCTCTTTCTGAGTTAGTTATAGTAACCTCTGCGGGTTATCTATTTGATCACACGCGAATCAGATGCAAAACGGCTTTGATTTGGTTTCTCGGTGACCCACACGAGCTGCCTCATTAGGCAAATGGAAGAGGTCTGACTAATGACACAGAATAAAAAGGAAAGTTTGAACACTCCTCTTTCCCCCCGAACATTCTTTGCAAAAGATGCTTCGCTCGGGCCTGGACTAGTTCACAAAAATGTGTCGCTAACAAAACATCGAAGAGGCAGAGGAGCCTGCTGGAGAGAGTTTTATTGAGTACCTCTGTGACAAAAATATCTTCAAAGGGAGTTCTGTCAATTTTATTAAGCTGCATTGTGCACTTTTACATGACAAGCACATCCAGCACAATAGCATTTGAATTAGCAATCAAGTTTTAATAATATTTGACACTTCCCCACCTTGTACTGGCAGAAGCCGTCTCTCTGAGGAGAGACGCCATGCGAGGAACCGTCACCCTCCAAGGAGAAATGGGTGGCGTCCGAAAGTTCATTCGTGAAGTGTTTGCTGTTTTTGAGAACATATTTTCTCATAGTAACAATGGTTTTTAGTGTCCTGTGCTAACACATAAGAGCTAATTCTGCCCGTTTTAACAACGAAGGGGTTTCGGTTGCCATCACAGGAAGTAACTGGCTAACTTAAGCCAAAGAGAACATTCTGGAAGGATGCTGGGAGCTCTGCATCCGCCGGAAGGCTGAGGACCCTCATTTTCCAGCTTGTACAGAGTAACACCTGCACGAACAGCCACCATCCTAATTTCATTTGTCACCGTGACTACCAGAAACCTGCCTCGTCTGGAAGTTTCCCACCTTGGCAAATGGCACCCCTTTCCCCGTCCCTCAGGGTGACATCCGGAAGGACCCTTGTTTCTTTTGTTTCTCTCTGACTCTACATCCAGCTTTTCAAACAATTTGGTCAGTTCTGCCTTCTAAATGCATTTGTACTCTGACCACTTTCTCTGACCCCCAGTTACAACCCTGACACTGGACAGCGGTCACTTGGTACCTGGAGTATCTCCGTCACCTCCTCCCGCCCGCCCCCAACCTGTAATGGCCAGAGGGACTAAAACCTAAGTCACACCTGCCAGTCTCTCCCTATGTTTCTCGTCTCTTAGTAAATGACGTGACCTGATTCAATCTGGCTCTTGCCACTTCTCCAACTTTCTTAGCAACCATCTTTCTTCCCCATCTTGCTACTCCAGCCACACTAAATGCCTTCGTGATTAAGCAAGCTGCTACCTCAGGGCCTTTGCACTTGCCTGGAACCCTCTTGCCAGAGCTCCTTTGCCCAAACCTGCTTTCATTAGTGGCATTTCTCTGGCCATCCTCTAAGGCCAACGTCCCCCTTTTTCAATCCCTGTTCCAATATAATCGCCTTTATAACCAGCTGTCTGACTCCCTCTTCTAGGATGTAAGTTTCTTGATTCTCTCTGTTTTCTTTAATTCCATGTGCTCACTCTGGCACACATCAAGAGACCCATAAATATATTTTGACATATGTGAATGAATGCACGCATGGATGCATATGGAATAGCTCACTGGAGGAAATGAGCTACTGGAGGAAATGAACTCCAGTAACTTTCTACTTCAGTATTTATATTCCAGGGAAGGGTTTCGGATTGGTGTAGGTTGATACGGCAGTCTATTTTATGTTGCTGTAACAAAATACCCCAGGCTGAGTACTTCATAAAGAAAAGAGGTCATGGAGGGTATTTAGTTCAAAATTTTGGAGGCTGAAAGTTGAAGACCAGGCAGCTCCATGGAGCTGACCTCTGGTGAGGGCTTCACAGCATCACAATGATGGGAAAGTTTGTGGAAGATGTCACAGGGGAGATGGAAATGCAGAGAGCTTCAGGGCTTAGACTTGCTGCTCTACCCAACATGTAATCATGTGAATAACTCACTCAGCAGGAGCAGTATTGATCCCTTCTGTGAGCAGTGCCCTCGATGACTGGATCACTGTGCACTAAACCTCACACTGGAAAGGGTCCGCCATCTCTTATTGCCACCACGTCAGGCACCAAGCTTCCAGCGCACAAACCCTGGGGGGGCAAACACATCCACACACACCAATGCTTGAGTTCGTACATGGAAATTATCCAGCTTCCTGTCTCTTTTAGGGATACTTCGTGCTCCAGGTAACAAGAACTAAATTCCAGTAGGTTAGACATCCAGGGGCTTATCTTTTCCACATGTCAGTCTGTGAGAAGGCATGTGGCTCGTGGGCTCAACGGTATTGGAATTTGGGCTGAAATCAGTATTTCCTTGTTTCTCTTGGCATTTTTCCTCATGGCCATAATGTGGCAGCCACATGTCCAAGTTTCCTGCCTTCACACACAATCATCAAGACGATAAAGTGTTGGGGACAGTGACAGTATTTTTTTCAACCATATCTGCTTCTAATCACAGAAAGAAATATCTTCCCTAGGAGCCGCAGGAAACTTCCTGTTAGTTCACCTCCTTGGTGGGAATGGAGGGCTAAACAATGCCCACTTGTCTTTGGTAAGAGTTGGGCAAAGGAGGAGGATGTTGAGAATGCTTTGGGGTCATCGGTCAGCAGTGTCTGCCCAAGACCAGGCAGCTAGAGGGTAGAGGAATTATGATTTGGTCTGTGTTTTGTCTGGCGCCGAAGTCTGTCACATAGGCACTCTGTTTTGTTGCCTCTGGGAGGGAGGCTTTGATTTCCCTTTGGTTGTATTTTTATTAACAGATAAAATCCATTTTCATTAACAGATACTTTCTAGGCAGCTAGACCCAAAAGGGGACACACTGCCTGGTTCCATTCCTATGGAATGCTCCAAACAGCCAAATCCGTAGGGACACTAAGTAGGTTAGTGGTTTCCTGAGGCTGGGCGGTTATGGGAACAGGGGCAGGTGATTGCTGGAGGGTACACAGACTCTTTGAGGGGTGGTGAAAACATTTTGAAGGTAGAGAGTGGCGATTGTTTCACAACTCTGTAAATATTCCAAAAAACATGGTATGATATACGTTGAAATGGCAAATTTTATGATATGCAAATTATAATACACATTACTTTTTCAAAAAGTAAACGCTAAAAGTATAACACAATGTTTGAAACTCTGTGTGTGAAAAACACGCCAAGAATTTCAAACATCCCAGAGTGCCATAGGCTCTCTGGGCTTCTAAGAGGACTTGGTACATCTTCCCCAATGTGCTTCTCAAGTTCCCATCCATTAATTTTCCTCATATTATTTCTACGGGGAAACTTCAGATGTCTTTTCTAGGTGATTTTCCACATGGACTTGCATTTGAAACATATTTTATTTCCCTCACACTCTCATGACCTCATTAAGTGGCAAATGCCACGCGACAGTCCTTGACACAATCGCCAATATCGTTTCTAGGTAGCTGTGGCCGCCGCTCGCATTGCTAAATGGAGGGTCGGGTCTGAAAATACTGAGAAGCTCCGTCGCAGTATTAGGCTGGTTGTTTCAGGACTGAGGCTCTCAGCTCTGGCTGCACCTAAGATCCCCGAGCAGCTTCCACGGCGCGGATGCCCGGGCTCGAGGCCGGAAGACGCCAAGTGCGATGGCCCGGGCAGGACGCGGGAGAGGGGAATCGAGTGGTCCAGGCGTTTTAACTCTCCGGGCGATCTGCACGTGGAACTAGCTCCAGAACGGAAGTTTTAAGCTGGGGCACCCCCGGGGGGGTATTCGGCAATGTCTAGAGCCAGTTTTGGTTGTCACAACTGATACCTGCTAGGTAAAGGCTGGGATACGTGACATATTCTTCAGCGTCCAGGCACCTACCACAAACATTTACTTAGCTGGAACTTCAGTAGGGCTGGAGGTGGAGAAAGTCTGGGTTGGAGGAATTAGTGAGGCTGACCAGCTCTACAGAGGTGCCAGGCTGGAAAGCACAAACACACGGATGTCATACCCAGGCAGCCCAATGGGAGTCACAGCCGTGGTTCTAACAGCATCGCTAATCATCGGAGCAACGCAAACCAATGCCGCAAGGAGAGAGTGCCTCACACCGGACAGGGTGGTCACTACCAAAAGCAAACAAAAGATAACAAGTGTCGGTGATGTCTTGGGGGAATTAGAACTCTTGCTACCTTTGGTAGGAATGTAAAATGGTGCGGCTCCTGTGCAAAACGGCACAGAGTTTCCCAAAAGAAATAAAAAATAGAACTATGATATGATCCGGCAATCCCACCTTTGATTATTTATCCAAAGAAACCGAAATCAGAATCTTGAAGGAATATCTGCGTTCCTGTGTTCAGGGTAGTGTCATTCCCAACATCTGAGCTGTGGCCCAACCGAAATGTCCCCGGAGGCATGAATGGATAAAGAAAACGTGGAAGACATATACAGTGCAATTAATCAGCCTTAAAAAGAAGGACTTCCCATCATACACAGGGATACGGCTGAACCTTAAGAATATTCTGCTAAGTGAAACAAGCCGGGCACATGGAAAGACAAATACTGCATGATTCTTGAAATAGTCAAACTTGTAGAAGCAGAGAGAAGAGAGGTTGCTAGGGGCTGAGGAGATGGGTGGGGAGCTGCTGTTCAACAGGTATGGAATTTCAGGGAAGGAAGATGGAAAGTTCTAGAGATCTGTTGTGCGACATCGTGCATATAGTTGATCCTGCACTGCACAGTTAGAAGTTTTTTTAAGAGGGTAGATCTCCAGTTGCGTGTCCTCCCTCACTATGCCAGTCAGAAAGGCATTGAATTGGATGCACTCACGAATGCCTTGAATCCAGGCCTCCTTCACTGAGAAGCTCCTCTGAAACTGAGCTAGGTTGTTAAAATTCTTGTTAGTTTTACAGGCACTCTCCAGCTAACAGCCATCACTTGTCAACCACAATGAACAAATGCCTATTCGCATGCCAAATGAAGAACTTTGGACAATTACTGTGTGTCTATGTTCCCTTAGCAAGCTTTTAGAATTATTACTTTCATTTGAGCAAAACTTGGGCTGGAGCCTCACCCTCGGGAAAACAGCACACCATTACTGCGATAAGGAGGAAACGGGAGATAAGGACAGACACTCGTAGACTCGGGAGAGAAGCTTGCATGGGCCAGAGTGAGCGCTGGATGGATGCAGATCATATGCAAGCCACCAGAACAGCAAGCACCCTGTAAACCTTGGGACCAATGTTGATGGGCGAGATTTTTGTTTGTTTGTTTGTTTAAAACCAATCACTTGATATGTTCTCATAAGCTATGTGAGAGATTGCTATCACGGATAATGAAAACAAAATGACAGGCAGATAAATTTAGTTGCGGTTGAAGAAATCTTGTAAGGTATTCTCCATAGTATAAAGATAAGGAAATCACATAATCCAAAGAACTGAAAACAGCATTAACAGTAGACGTATAAGGAAGAAAACAAGAAAATCAATGCGGAAGGCAAAAAAAGGACTTCAGATAAGGCCAGCTCTCCTTCCCCGAGCAAGACTGTCCACTATGTGGGCTGGAGATCTAGCCCAGCGATTCTCAGGGTTGGCTGCACAGCACAGTCCCAGGCGGAGCTGGAACATGCATCTTGGCCTCCGTCACCGCCTGCTCTTGCCCCATGAGGAACAGAAGATATTTGCGAGCCAGATATACAGTACATGCTTGTGATCCCCGCACTTTGGGAGACTGAAGCAGGAGAAATACAAGTTCAAGCCCAGCCTGGGCAGCTTAGTGTGAGATCCTGTACTAAAATAAAAAAATAAAAGAAGGCTGTAGATGTAGCTCAGTGCAAATCCCCGTGTTCAATCCCTGGTACACACACACACACACATGCGCGCACACACACAGAAGGTCTACGTGGCAAAGGCATTGAGACCATATTATGAGCCCAATGGCAGCAAAGTCCAGTAGCAGCAAGGGGTCATTGCATCTGTAGGAGGTAGTGTCCTAATGAGACTGTCACTTGGAGCTGACCTCCAAGTGGCTTCTCTTGGTTTCTGTTCATTTTTCCAGCCTTGTTCTTTGGAGTTTCTTTCCAGTTTGGGGACTTCCTGATTTCTTGGCAGTAAATTGCATTTCTGCTCAGTTATCCAGAGTTTGGTTCTGATGTCATCAAGAACCTCGATGGGTATATTCATTGAATGTTTTCTTGAAATTAACAAGTTAAGCAAAACTGCTTTAGCGTCATCCTAAGTAATAATATTCAAGAAATCCCTTTAGATAGGTTAATTACATATTTTTGAGTGTGTATTAAAATACATACATAATTATTAGAATGATGCTACCTAAGAAGGTCTCGCATCCCACCAGCTATATGCTACACTTAGAGAAAGGAAGAGTCACGTACAGTGAACAGAAAGCAGATCTGAATAGCCTAGTCCAATAAGGAATTTACTGGGTTCCTTATAAAATCGAGGCAACAGCAGTGGGCAAAGTAGCCACTGGGGAGCTAGGGACTGTGCAAGGGTAGTAGCCCTTCTCAAGTGCAGTTATAACAAAGTTATAACAAAGTGTTTTATTACAACTCCGTTAAACTCCAGGGGAACGTGCAAACACAGCACAGTAAGGGAGTGACCAGGACGGCTGAGTCACAGAGTGCGGACAGCTATGGGGAACCTAGTGCGTGTTTAGGGGTAAAGTCGTTCCACGGAAGGACCATTGATTTGAGCAAGGTAACACCTGAGGAGGAATCTCCTACACTCTAGGAAAACACTCATAAACTACGATGGGCTATAAATCAGGCAAGATGTGTTCCTGCAAGTTTGCAAGTACCAAAAACCCAACACAAATTGACATAAGTGAAAAAAAAAAAAAGGTTTTATCAACTCAGAAAACTGGAATGTCTAGAAGTGAGAACCAGCCTGACTCATTGTTGGATTCAGTGCTCAGGGAAGATATGAAGACCGAGTCTTGCTTCTCTCTTTCCTTCTCTCTTTCCTCCACATTGCTCCTTTTTCTGAAGGGTTTTCTCCACCCGGCAGCCTCCACCATTCTGGGATTGCTTGCTATCTGCAGGGACAGGAATTTCAGTGCAAGGAACTCCCTTCCTCACAAGTTTCTGGAATAGTCCTGGGAGAGATTCTCACTGGTCTGTGGAAGTAATGGGCCTGTTTATGAGCCTGTTGCTGTGGCTTTGGGAAGCTTGGACTGCACTGAGTGGCCGGGCTTGAGCTAAGGTGTCCGTGGTGGGTGGGCTACGGGTGTCAAACCACATGGGCTGAGTTCATGGGCAGGATGGTAAATATTTAACAGTGGGAGCTGGGGGGTGGGAAACAGGGAACCTTTTAGCCTTTGCCAGTTTCCATGGGTAAATATTCCACCATGGCTGATATCAAGCTTTCTGCATAATCTCAAGAGGCTTAGAAAGTTCCCAACAGTTTAGCAATGGGGTCTTAGGACCTGGTAAGAGGTGGCTCCATGAGACTACTGGCTGAGAACAAAGGAAAGGTTGTTTTCTCGAAGAAAGTCATCATTCTAGTACTGGCACCAAAATCATGGAGAATGGAAGTGGGGCAGATGCAACCAATAGAAACTTCCTATAGGATGCGTGGAAACTTCAATTTGTTTTGCTAAATAGGGTCTATTGTTCCAAAAGTGCTAGGAAGTAGATCCTAAGACAGAACTTATCAATCCTTCACCAAATACTTACTACCTACCAAGGACAGATTCTGTCTCAATCTCGGGACACAGAAATGACTGACCCCAAAGTGTGGAAAGTGACAAGAGCTTGTAGAACATGAAGTTAAGTGTCATGGGGAAGGAAAGGCGGAATAAAGGAGGAAGTAGATGATGTAAATGCAGAAGGGAGGGCCGAGCGGTGGACCCAGGGAGGGACTTATTCGCGAGGGACCTAGAAGAGAGGGTCAGACTGAGGGTGTGGGCGGGTGGGATGGGCCAGACTGAGGGCGTGGGATTTGCAAAGGTGTGGGTGTGCGGAATAATTTGAATGCTGTGAGTGGATGGAGGTGGGAAGTGGTCTGGGGCTGAATCTTGCACGATTCATTATGGAAGGTGGATTTTATCTTGCTGGCATTGAGAAAGCAATTAAAGTTCTTGAAGCAAGGAAAAGGGCCACAGTCACGGTGGCATTTGAGAATGATCTCTACAGCAGTTGTGTGGAGGACTGATTGTGGAGGAGAGGAACTGAAGGACAGCAGTAGGAATCCAGGTGACAGAGGTGGAGAAGCAAAGAGGTGGAAGGGCACCTGCGTGAGCTCACAGGAGAGGTGAATCTGGGTGAAACCAGGAGAACGCTTGCTGTTCTGAGAGCAGCTTTCACTGATGGGGAAGGGCAGGCACATATGTATGAGAGAAACTTAAAATCTACATTGCAAAGAAGTAAGATTTCAGACATAAGAAGTGCCTCACTGATGTAACACCATACACTGGAGCAACTGGTTGATAGGCAAGAGGATGTGTTAGTTACTTTTCTATTGCTGTGACAGAATACCTGAGACAAGCAGCTTGAAAGGAGAAACTTGTATTTTGGCTCATGGTTTCTGAGTTTTTAGTCCGTGGTCATTGGCCCTCTTGCCTTTGAGTGTAGTGAGGTCATTCGTCATGGCAGGAAATGCACAGAGGAAACCTCAGCTTATGGCATCTGGGAAGTAAAGAGCTAGGAGAAGGAGCTGGGGTCCCAAGGGCCCTTTCAATGGCATGTCCCCAGTGACTAACTTCCTTCCACTATGCCCTGCCCCCAATGACCTAACTTCCTCCCATATGACCACCTCTTAAATGTTCTGCCACCTTCTAATAGCACTGGCAGCTATGGAACAAGCCCTCAACCCACGGTTTTAAGATCCAAGTTACAAAAAAGGTAAATTAATGTTCATTGGCATAATTCAAGAGAATTTCAAGTAAGAGGCAGAATGGGTGACTCACTTAAACAACTAAGGCTGCATTTTTCAGGGTGAACCTAAGGGGCCAGTGCAGATAATGTGTTCACACACCTCTAATTAATGGGTCCAGGGCTCAAATGATGGAGTCAGAATTCAGTATTTTTTCCCTCCTTGCTCTCTGTCTTTCCCTCCATGTTGACTTCACATCCAGACAGGGAAAACTGTGCCTTTTTTTTTTTTTTTCCTGGAGAAAGGGAACCTGAAAGTTTAAATTTTTGAGAAGTTGTAGGTTTGACAATATATTTATTCTATCTTTCACAGTTGAGATGTAATTTAGCTGGCTATGGAATTCTTGGTTGGAAAGACACACTTTACATTAGTGTTTTGAAGAAATGTATTTCTTGTCTTCCAGTTTCTAGCATAGCTGTTGTGATGTGTGATAATGCCCTTATAATACCCTTAAAAATCTTTCTTTGAAAAGACTTTAGGACTTGACATTATGATAGAACTTGATATGGAACTTTTCTCACATACTAATCTGGGAAATTGATGGTTCCTGAAGCTGGTTTTCTTTGGTTTTGGAAACTTTTCTTCAATAATTTCTCATGTTATTTACTCTTTTTCATTTTGTTGCTTTCTAAAACTCCTATTTTTGGGGTATTTTATCTTTACTCTTCTTCTTAATATGTCTCCTGCATTCTCCATCTCTTCTGTTTCCATTTTCTGAACAAGGACATGTTCTCACTATAATTTTCCGAACTATCATTTGAACTTCCAATGACTTCTTTATGTCTTCTAATTCCCCAAAGTTATTTATTGCTCTCTGAATGTTTCTTTGTGTGCATTTTATTCATGCATGTTTTATTTCACACTCATATATATATTTTTTAATTTGTTTTTGCGACAGGGTAGTGCTATGTAGTTCAGGCTAGCCTTAAATTCGCTATGTGGCACCCAGGCTGGCCTCAGACTTGCAGTGATCCTCCTGCCTCAGCCTCCCAAGACATGTACCACCATGCCTGGCTGACGTTTTTCTTGTGTGTTACTCAGTTTTTGTTTCTACAGAATTGCTTCCCCCTGGTTTTCATCTCTGAATTTAATTTTTGAGGTTTAAAATCAAATATATGGTGATACTTGCCCATTTGTATTTTGAAATGAGGCAGTGGCAAGCAGACACAATACTTAATTGAGCTTGTTGACTGATGGGCCTCTGAGTGGGATCTTACAAGATGACTTTCCTGTTTCATTGAGAGACCCCAATATGTCAGTATCATTTGTTCTTTTTTTCTCTTGGACAGGCCAGGTTTTTTTTTTTTTTTTTCCATAGCAGAAATAGTGACTCTCCTACTGTGAAGGGAGTAAACATAAAGCAGGTATGCAGGACCAAGAACTGAGCTGATGTGCTGACCTTCATTGTAGCTGTTAGTCTCAGAAAGACTTCTCTCTCTCACCTCCCCATAGCTCTGTGCCCTCCATTCTAGTCTTTCAACTTGCCTTGCTGTAGGAGGAGGTTGGGGTAGAAATCTCAGACTCCCCCTGTTTTCATTTCTTTTCTGCATCCCTGACTATAGAAGAAGATGCTGGTCACAAAATTCTCCATCTCCTGGAGCTTAAAGTGGCTTCACGTTGCCTTCCCACCTCCACCCAGTGCTTGGTGGATGGGATAATGCTCAAACCTCAGTCGCTTCCTATGTGTTCACCCACTTTCCATCTCAAAATTAACTGACATGTCTTTCTTGTCATTATCTGTTTGCCCATGCTCTTTGTTCTTGTGAGTTTATGCCTCTTTAATTCGTTTACTGACATTTAATGTGGTCTTGAGGTGGAGAGAAGATGAACAGGTAATTCGTGCCGTCATTTTTCACCGGAAGTCCTTTAATATCTTTCCCATTAATTTTTTATTAGTATATCGTTGCAATACATAATAATTACATCCATTTTGGGGAATTGCTACATATACACATCGCTTCTTGATCATTTTTATCCACCCTTTCTCCACCCTTACCCCTTCCTCCTTCCCCAGGTCCCCACCCCATCTCCTATTCATTGTTGATGTGTCCACACCTCCCTCCTCAAGGTGGCCTGGTGGGACCCCTTGACCGAGTTGCTCTTGATGACTTTCTTCAAGTCTTTTCCTGTCGAGAGTGCCACAAGGTCAGAGATCGTGGCCACTAAGGTCAGCCCCGCCCCGAGTGTGTGCAATAATGCCAGCTCTGGAAGGGCTGCCAGGTCCCAGCTTCCTGCTGCTGCTGTGGTTTTCCTCCATGTGTCGACTTGCAGGAGCTGGCGGGGAGGAACGTGAGGCAGATGGAAGGGAGTAGATAGAGTAGATCTGTGGGAAAGAGTCAACCGTCTTCTAAACATAAAATACCAATCGGAGCCACAACGTGGCTTCCGGTTTTGCTTTTCATCTAATGAGAACTAAAAGTTTTAATTGTTTTTTTTAATAAGGCCTTTTGAAAAATCTCAGACTGAAGATCGAAAGATTCCAACACTGCAGAGTATCGCCACACACTTCTCCCTCCACAGGATTAGAGAACAGAGACACCCATTTTGGAGGAAAATTTAATGAAAAAACTCTGAGAAAATCTCCAAACTCCATCTGGGCCGGATCCTAACAGGAGGGTCATAAGCAAGTTGTCATAAGCGAAGGGCAGGCGCGGTGGAGCACGGCGCTGTGGCCGGGGCTGCGCCCTGCGCCGGCCTCCCCCTGCCGGCTGCCCCACCTCCGGCCGCCGGGGTGCCGGTCTTGGCCGCTCAGCTTCGGGAGTGGACCGGACACCTCGTCCAGCCGACCTCGAGCCCGGTGCGGCGGGAGCCCCGAGTTCCCAGGACCGCGCTCCCGCCTCTGTCGCTCCGGCCCTCACTCCCTGGCCGAGCGGGAGGGTCCTCGGCCTCCTCCCAGATGCTGGCGCCATCGGGGTTGACAGAGACGCTGCATTCCTGGACAGGGATTCAGTTGCCTCCAGAGCCCGGTTCTGCTGTTCTCATCAGGATCTGCGGGAGGAGCTTGTTCCTAAGGGAGGCCCCCAGAGGTGGTTCCGGGGCTACGTCCAGATCAGGCCCCGACCGCCGTGAGTCAGGTGAAGCTTTTCTAGATGGAGCTGAAAAGCTGCGGAGTTTAGTTTTCCTTCTGAACCTGAAGCAGGATCTAGCTCAGCCTCGATGAGTTGCTAAGGTCGTTGTTGGAAGCCCACGTTGATCTGTGTAACCAAGCTCCAGAAACAAACCTCGCAGAATGATTATGTAGCTGACCACGACAGGGTGTGTCTGGAACCCCAGGAGGACCCACGTGAGCCCCCAGAGCAGCTGGGGCAAGCCGAATCTTTGCAATTCCAGCTGGAGGCCCAAACTCAAAATCCAGAGACTCCTGAGGTCCAACCCGCTTCCCTCAGCAAGAAGCCCCAGGTCAACTCTCACAGCGCCCTGAGGAGGTTGAACGTTTTGCAACCTGGCAGGAGGCCCCAGGTCAGTATGAACTTGCTCCTGAGGAGGGCGGGTCAGCTGTCCTCGCATCAGGAGGGAAGTGATCCATCTCCAAGTATACTGACACCCATCACTTACGTTTGCCAAATGTCCCAGTTAATCCTGGGGATATGGAGGCTGTGATAGCCGCAGAGGCAAGGAACGAGGCTCAATTTACTCCACACCAGCAGCAGGCCCCACCCCAGCCTCCAGAGAGTCCTAAGGAGGCAGAGCCTCCTTCAATCCAAGGAGAGGCTCAGCTCAGACTCCAGAGCTCTCTGAAGAGGTGGAACCTTCCTCAACCCAGCAAGAGACCCTGGTGCAGGCTGTAGGCCCTCCTGTGCAGGCTGAGCACTTAGGAGCACTTGGCATTCTCCTGGGGAGAATGAACCTTCTGGAAGCACCTGTAAGACCCAGTTCAGCCCTCAGAGTATGCTGAAGAGGTGAAACCTTTTCCAACCCCGCAGGGGCAACCACCTCATCATGAAGTGACAGTTTTGCCTCCAGGTCACCATCAAGCTCAGCATTTGAACTTGCCCAATGTGACTGTTAAACCTCTAGATCTGCAGCAACCCATGACACCGGAACACACTGCAGAGGTGGGAACTTCTGTAGTCCCCTGGGAGGCTTCAGCCACATTCAAAGTCACCTGACGAGATGGGACCTTTTCCAGATCAGCAGATGACCCCATCTCAGCCTGCCCAGTCCCTGAGCGGTGGAACCCCCTCCGGTGCGGGGGCCAGCCCCAGCTCCTCCCCCAGAACCTCCCGAGGAGGTAGAACTTTCTGTAGCTCAGCAGATGGTCCTATCAGCTTCCCGAGCCACCTAATGAGATCGTAGCCCAACCCCTTATCTATTATGAGATGACGGTTGCAACGCCACCCAGGGTCGACCTGAGTATTCAGCTTTGCCCAGTGTCATGTTTCCACCTTTGGACCTGGAACTCATCATCATTCTAGAATTTAATTAGAGATTGAACTTTGCTCCAACCGTGCAGGAGCCCCTAACTCAGTCTCCAGTTGCCTAACAAAGTAGCTGTAGCTCAACCCCCAGCATATCAAGAGGTAACAATTCCAACACCAAGTCAGGATCGAGCTGAGGATCCATCATCCCGTGGAGTCACATTAGCCTTTGGAGTTGGAAGTGACCATCACTTCAGAACCCACTGAAGAGGCTGAGTTTTCTATAGCCCTGAAGAAGGCTGCAGCTCCTCCAGAGTACTGTGAGGCGATACTTCCACCTCCAGACCAGCACAGACTCAGCTTTCAAGCCTAACTGAAGTCACAGTTCAGTTCATCCAACCTTTGGATCCGGAATTCACTTGAACTCCATAATCCAATAAGGGGGTTGAACCTTTTCCCACCATGTAGGAGAACCAACCTCACTCTCCAGAGTCCTGTGAAGTGCTCGTAACTCCAGCTCCAGTATGTTGTGAGATGCCAGTTCTGCATTCTAGGAGGGCTCTTTCTGGTGTGGCCTCCTTTGGTTTATGGTTGCGTACAATCTAATGTCCTGGGAGCAGCTTTTTTTTGGTCCTTGAGGAAGCTACCTTGGAGAGCAGGCCTGGACTCTGCAGACCTCCTTCATGGTAGCAGCCGTAGCTACCATGATCTGTAGCACTATTGAGAAGTGGACTTTCGGAGACCATTAGAAGTCATCTCCGAAGATCCAGGTCTTGCTTTCTTGTGGGTGACAGCTTTCAGGAGGTACCAGAAGACAGGCCGAGCCAGAAGCAGATGGGTGCCTTTCTTCTGGTCTCAGCACCGATGTTCTTGACCTGAAGGCTGTTGACAAACATGGCCTCCAGGACATTCCATATGGAGTTGGGACCACTGTGTCCAGGGACACATACTTCATCTGCAGTGACTTCACAGATCCTACCAGCTTCTTATGGGTGATTGGATGGCAGGTAGAGAGAGGGCCAGTCCTTTCTCTACCTCTGAGAACATTTCCACTCAGGCAGCAGCTCTGAAGGATGCTCATGTGACTCCAAAGGGAGCTGGGTGGAGGTGGGGGGTGCTCCTGACTTTGATAGGCCCTCAGCTTTGGAGCTGACACTGTGGCCTCCTAGCTGTTAACCCTAAATCACTCTTAATCTCGAATGAAATCTTTGCCTTCTGTCCATATCTACAAAAGCAAAGTAAGTTTTATATGTAAAAGGTCATCTCTGTCTACTCTCTCAATAAGCCTTTTCAAATAAATGTATGTGGCAGTGGTACAATTTGATTATAAATGAATGTGCGTTACCAGAGACATAGAAAGCTGGTAACTGGGATGGGCAGTATTAGACATCATGATGTTAATAATGGTCACTCTCTGTTACTCCCAGAAGTGATCTCCAGTCAACCCCTTTCATTTTGGATAAGATATTTCCTGTAGGGTTGCTCACATGGAATCCTTCCTCCTTTAATCTATTTCTCATAAGCACATGCAAATTGTGCTTGACTTAACAGAGCAGCTCCACTTTAATTTGTTGGCATGATGTGATGCATAACTGAAATGGATTTGGAGGCTCATCGAATGTCTATGCTACGTGGATCAAAAGCAGAGTGACCTTTATGACTTGCATTGTCCCTTGCAGATCTAAAGTTTGAGACCATGACCGGAAATTCTCACTCTCCTTTCCTTTCATTGGAGGAGAAAACAGAATTCAGCTGGACATAGGCACCAAAATTAGATTCTTAAATAAACAGCAAGGTCTTAATAATTCATGCAAAGATGCAGGGAAAATAGGAGAAAATAATTGAGCAACGGCAGGCAAATACCATGTCATTTTGCACTGCCCCAAACTAATCATCAGTACTGTAGATCTCTGATATATAGGTTTATTAATGAAACAAAAAGGCGTCAACTACGGATAAATAATACATCATATGGAATTCACACCTTCGCCGTGTAATAGCGATCAGTGACACCCATCAATTCATCTTCAATCAGGCCATGTGTATTTCGCTCAGTCTGCAGTTTGTCAGCCTCTGCTTTCTGTTTAATAGATGTCACGGTTTGCTGTGCTTTAAAAAAATCCATGTGGTGAAGAAGTAGGTGAAATATAAAAGTAATTACGAAAAATCACCAAGACCAATTCTGCCCCTATAACGACAGCCTAAACAGTGATATATTTGTGCATTTATCATTACTAACATGGACTCAACTTAGATTTAGGAAAAGAATTCATCAGTGCCACTAAGGAGTGAAGACATTTTGACAACTTCCTTTTAATTTTTTAATTCTACAAATCTATTAGGATATTTATGACCCTGGATGAAGAAAAATTAGTATAATCCACATGAAGAGGTTGTTAGGGAGAGATGTGAAATCAGGGGTTAGGGGGCGAGGGACTAAAAAGTGGCCTAATCCAAAGGACAGAACTGGACTGCATGAAGGTTTCTAAAAACAACCCCTAAATAATTAGTGGTATTACATAAATAGATATCATTAGCTGTAGTAATGTCTATGACAAATAAATAACAGTTGAAAACAATAAAACTCCTGGTAATGTGCTCTGTTGTAATATTGATGGTGGCATGTGGGGAGCGGCTGACAGCTGTTAAACAGATGTGGCAATTAGCAAACCTTATGGTCATGCTGGTAAGATGATTATGCAACACGATCTCCAGCACAATTAGCCGACTTTCTTCTTTGTGTGGCTTTATCTGTATGGAGGGTTCATGAGTCTAATCCTCCACTGAAGCCTCACGTCAGCTACTGTCACCTAACGCCACATAAGTGTGTGCATGTGCACATAGATATACATACATATTTTTTGATGTCTTCTGAAAGATTTAGAGAAATTCAGAATTTAAAAAAGAACAATATCAATTCAGCCATGCAGCAGATACTTCAATTATAATCGCTAATGGACAAATTGAGAGATAAAAAGACTTTTCTATCATGTTGAAATTCAATGAACAGTTTTCAATTAGGCTTAGGATATAAAAGCAAAAAAAGAAAGAGACTTTGCCTTGATGTTAACATTGCCGAGAAAGATGAGAGGAACTTTGCTTTTTCATTATGCTGAAGAGATGCATATAATGCTGCATATTTAAATTATAAATCAGGGCGCTATCTGCCAACTGAAAGCAATATCAATTAGAACTTAGGTGGATTAAGCCTTAAAATGCCTTATATTTAATGACAAAAGTATGACTGTTAATCTCCGCAGCCTTCAAAGAGATAATTTAAGGCAGCAAGAAATCAGAAAATGATGTCACAAAAATAGGCCCTCGCAGCTTTTTGGATAGTATTATCGTAATTAATGTACTTCGAATGACTTTTTTTGTGGGTTATGAGCTTTCACAAAAGCATTTATTGCGGACATAAAATATAAAACTCTAAAGAGTGGGTTTGACTAAGGTTGACTGGAGGGTCCTTAGCCTTTCTGCTACAGTAATTCCTGTAAAATAATAGTTTCATTTACAGGCGCAATTTATAATGTTGAATTTATGCCAGTTCATCTGATATAAATCATGGTAATAGCATGATCTATTGTATGTCACTTGAGCGAATGCAAATTAAATATCGTTAAATTAAAGAAAAACGGTTAAAATAACATTAGGTTGTAACCAGAGCTGGTGGAATAAAGGAAATGTGGGGTTAAGGATGAAATTTCATTCCCATTGGTCTCCATCTGATATCAGAAAATGATGCCCAGAGCAAATATACATACACAAATAAATAACTAAATAAATGGAAACGTGGGACAGGGTCTTAAATCCATCCCGAGAGCATTTATTCATCTTAACTTCTAACAGCAACTCTAAGAATTAAGTAGCTGTTTTCAGTTGGGTTTTGCAATTCTTTAATATCTTCCTAAATGAAGTTTCTTTTTAATTATTTGGTGATTTTTTTTTTTCCTTTTGACTCACAGTCCCTCAGCCCCCTTAGCCCCTCCCCACTCCCCAGAAGCTCCATCTCCAAACTCCTGTTTATTTCCTCCTCAGACCCCAGCACCTCCCTGTTCACAGATCTGGCAAATACACCAGGCTCCTGGATTTTTTCACTGCTTCTCCAGGGATCTATTGTGAGACAGAATCAGCCGGACTGATTATAGCGCCACCTCTTGCGTGTGGGTCTAGAAAGGTCGGGTCGTTAATAAACAGGAGATATTAAAGTGCATCTCTCAGACAAATACACCTCATCTCACAAATCAGAATTCTTTTCTTCCATCTCCGAAGTTGATTGCAACTTATCTTCAAAGCTAACCAGAACCATTTTGTTGAGAACAATATGGGAGCAGGGAACTAAGATGAAATGGGAAGCACAGGCAATGTGATTTCCCTTTTACATAGAAAAATATACATAAAAATCATATCGTAAATGGATCATACGCTGGAGGAAAGAAGTTGGGATTTGGGTGCACGCGTTCTCGCGCATGCATGTGTGTGTGTGGTTTCATGTGTAACCTAGCACATTGTCAGAACTCAATAAACGTTGATGGATGACGGGGTGACATACCCATTATAACATCAATTAATTTGCTGTCAAGAAAAAGTGGGCCCTTCAAATTATCCAGCTGTAATTGCCTTGGCTTTGCTAACTTTCCCCCTCTATAACAGGTTATGAGAGTAGTTATCAACACATATGCCTCAGAGATATTCAATAAAAGGCTGCATTTTTTCTTCATATGCCATGATAGGAAAAAAAAATAGAATTTATTGTGATGCCTGTTAAAATGTGAGTATGTGGTTATCCTGAAGGGCCAAGGAAGCAGTGTGGGGTTGTAAAAAGAAATACTCGAAGTAGTGGTGGAAAAGCAAGGTTTCAGGGCAAGTAGTAAAGCTGTCATTTATTGAGTATATGGCTCAAATGCCACACGAGCCCTGGCCAGGCCAAGGCAGGGACAAGGCCAGGGAGACACTTGCTGTGGGTGTGAAATTTAGTGAATGGGACACCGAAACTCTGTGGAATTAAGACAAATGGTATTTTAATAAAATTTGAAAAATCAAAATTAGCACAAAATCCACAAGGATCAAAATATCAACATTTTAAGTAAAGACAGGGCCAGTCACAGGGCTATGTGGATCCATATTAAAGTCCGCGGCAAAAAAGAAAATATGTATGTCTATGTATATATTTTATGTACTTTTTAAATAGTTAATTTGTCTCCAGAACATTAAACTGGAAAAAACATTGACAAATGAAAAAGTAGGTGTATTACATCTTATGACATTGTTATTATTATGACTCTTTTGGGTGCTGGGGATCGAACTCAGGGCCTGTGCTTGCTAGGCAAGAGTTCTACCACTTAAGCCAGATCCTCAACCCCAAGACCCTGTTTTCAAAAAAAAAAAAAATAAATAAATTAAAAAAAACCAGAAAACACATGCATATAGTACAGGGCTAGAACACTTTCCCCTATGCCTCAGGTGCCAGTATGAATCTGCCCAGCACTGTGACTGGTCCTGTTTTTATTTAAAATTTGATTTTTGTTCTTTATGAATTTTTGCCACTCATTTTGATGTTTTGACATGTTGCATTAAGGTATTATTTATATTAATTTCCAAGATTTTTGGCAATCCTTGAGATTCTGCGGCCACCTCACTCAGCCACGAAACACTTGACATGTCATTTCATGGCATCTTTCAGCACGCACGAGAGGGGCATTGCCCCTTGGCCTGTGCGTGGCCCAGGCGCTTGGAGGTGGCGAAGACTGAAGTGCCCCCCCAGCCCTGAGCTTCCCTGCTCTCTGCTATGAAACCCTTTCTGGTGCAGAACCCTGCGATTGTCTGCCCCGTGGCTGTCCGGCCCTCTGGGGAAGCTCTGTCGGCAGAGGGGTGAGAGGACTAATGCCCCCGGGAGTGGCCCTCAGCCAAGGTCAGGTGGGGGTCAGATGAGGGTGAATGCCTGTCTTCCGTCTGCTGAGCACGCAGGAACCTTGCTCATCAGCGCACCCTCCGTGGGTCTTCCTCCTTTTCTGTCTTGCTTCCTTCCTTTCCCACTATAGCTTTCTGCCATCAGCTCCCAAATAGACAACTTGTCCTCAAAACCTGGGCATCTGCAGCGCCCAGCCCGCGACACGGAAGCACGGAGATGAGAGTTTAAGGAACTCTCTGGCCTTCCCATTTAGCGTGTTTCCGGCGAGCAGGAATTCAAACCCGGCAGGTAGGGGGCAGCCTGAGAGTCGGCTTCCTCGGTGACCTTTCACCCCAGACTGGCAAACCGGAGCGGGCCGGCCCTGTTTGGCTTGCTACGTGTGTCTGTTTGGACGTGAGCTGCAAGTTGTGTTTACATTTTTAAATGGTCAAAGAAAAATGAAAGGAAGACTCGTGTTTCGTGACACGAGAAAACGATAAGACATTGAAACGTCAGCGCCCGTCGTACATAGTTTAATGGGAACAGACTCGCTGTTGGCGTGTGTACTGGGCCTGAGGTTCTGTGGACCTCGAAGAGCCGAGTCCTGACCCCAAAGGAGGAAGTTAGGAGAGTTTTTCTTGGAAGTAAGAAGAGGAAGGACAGCACCTGGATTTCCATCCCCAGAGGGTTGCCGAATGAGTCCCTCAATCTGGACTGGTATGGGTAAGCAGGGGACAAGGGCTGCTTTATTGGGTTTTTTTGTTATTGTTGTTTTGTTTTTGTTGAATTTTTCAAAAATTAAAATTTATCCAAAATCACACAAACGTTGAGGCCATTACACAAGCGCTCAGACCATAATACATTGTGCTATTTGCATATAACCACAAGCAATGTAAACAACCACCTATCACAGGTGTCTCTGGGAAGTTAAAATGACCAGTTGGAACTCAGGCTCTCCCACCCTGCTCTTTCACATAGTGTTTACAGTAAAGTGGATCTTAGGAAAAACCAATTATTTTGCATTGCACTTTCCTCAGAACTGGGGAGTGGCTGCACCTCTCTTTAGGTTAGAGTGGGCTGCATCTCGTGTTGCTGGAGGAAGCTCATTCTGGGTCCAAAGCTCTTGTCTACTATTTTTATCTAAATTTCCTTAGGTATGACTGATTATTCTCCACTATCTCGGGCCCTTCTCCTAGCAAGCTGCCTCACTCGAGAGCTAACTAAATAAGTGATTTTCTACCACGTAGTTGGGTTAACTTGTCTGTGGCTGCTTCGTGCTAAAACAGCTGAACTGAATAGAGAAGGTGGACTCCGTAGCCAGCAACACTAAACTAACTACTCTAAAGTCTCATAGTTTACAAATATAAAAGAAAGGATAATTGTTCCCTCGGAGTTCTTGTGCAGATTTAATATTTGAATATGTGATAAGTTCCTAACACATAGTTCACCTTCTGTAAATATAATTTCCATTTCTACCTAAATAAATTGTATGAAAATCTAATTTGTCCTTTTGCCTCTGAAAGCTCTATTTAGTGGTAAGCATATTCTTTGGTGGGTTGGCCTGGGATAGAGTTTGCATTCTATAGGTAATGGGCGGGCCTAATTGCCTGTTAGTTGCAAATTCTTTTAAAGTTGGCCAAGACATGGAAAAGCAGAGAAAACAAACGCATAGAAACCAAGCAGCATGAAAAATGTCAGGCGTAGTGTGTGAGAAACTGGAATCAATATTCAAAATGCATGCACGTCTCAATTTTTCTTTGTTACTGTGTCACTGTTTTGAAAAGTCTAAATTATGCTTGCAAAAACTTAACATATGCATACATATGTATGAAAGTATACAACTTAGTAGGGTGGAGACAGACAAGCACAATAGTAGGTTTTGCTTGGAATAAGAGGCAGAAGCAAGTAGTGAAATGCTTTTCCTTACTTGAGTTGAGCTGTGAGTCATTCTGGCAGTTTCTCGGGGTTGTATAAATAGGCCTATACGAAACCTAAAGGGTGCTCCTGCATTTTGCTCATATTCATCTTTTTCCCCCTCCAGTCCAGGCCGGCTTCTCTCTCCTGGTTTATGGCTTCTAAACGTGGTCTCTTCTACTCCCGTGGTCCTCAGCCAGGCCAGTTCTTCCCCACAGTAGATTTTTCTTTCTGTTGTCATAACGGAGAGGATGCTACTGGCATCTAGTGAGCACGGCTCAGGGATGCTGACGACATCCTACAAGACACAGGACAGTGCTGGAGAGTCATCCAGCACTGAGCGTCAGTGGCTCAGGTGGGACTCTCTGCTCTGGTCTCTCCCTTTAATGGGTTCTCAGTCCAGCAGCCAAAGCGATTTTCATCTTCTAAAATGTAAACCTTCTGTTTTCTAAAGCGTGCTCTCGTGCCTCAGACCTCTGACTGCATTCTCATTGCTTGTAGGTAGAAGTCTGAATCTTTACACAAGATCGTAAAACCTGCAGCACTTCTTCCTGGCTGACCTTTCGCCCTTTGCTCTTTTTCTTCCCACTCATACTTTGCAGGTGCATGAGGTCCTTGCTCACCCGTGGCGCTCAGCATAAACTGTTTACAGTGCCAGAGTCACTTTCTCACCTCCGTCACCTCCTGTATGTGAGTGTCGTTGAATATCAGCTTGCAGCCCTCTTTCTCCCTCTCAAATAGGATGCTCCCTTCTCATTGTTACAATCACTTGTTCAGACGTTTGCTTCCCTCTTAGACTCTGAGCCCTCAGAAGGCAGGATGCTGTCTATTTCTCACTACCATACTGTAGTAGAAGGTGCACAGCAGGCTTTCAGTAATCATTGCAGTGTTTTACCCAAGCGTTTTTGTGGTGAGTTTGTTTATATGGAATAGTTTATTTAGAATTTTTTTAAAGACGTTGACAAATAGATGTGATAATTAATATTGGAGTTGTCATAATACCGATTTGCTGTGTGATGTTTTACCCACTGAAAAGTAAGGGAAGGAACTAGAAATCCAAATGGCAGAAGTTGAGAAATGCAAACTAAAAGGCTGGCTTAGGCCCTTTGGTGAGGATAGAGAATTCGGTGGTTGCCCCTTTTCTTCGGGGATGTGTTCCGAGACACTCAGTAGAAGCCCAAAGCCACTAATAGTACTGAGTGCTACACATACCATGTTTTTTCCTACACATACATATCTAGGATCCAGTTTAATTTATAAATTAGGCAAGTAAGATATTAATATCAACAACTAACAATAAAATAGAACTATAACAATTTACTGTAATAAAAATTATAAGCGTGGTCCCTCTGTCTCTCACAAGATCACTTGTACATTTATCTTCACTCGAAGGAAGTATTTGATAGCTTCTCTTCTGCGTGTCTGAATTTCCAGTGTCATTACTCTTCTATTGAGTCAATATCACGTAAAATAAGAATTACTTGAATACAAGTCCTGCTGTCTGGTGACAGTCAATTTAATAACTGAGACACCAACAAAGTGACTAGCCGTGAGCAGTATATATAGTATGGATGTGTAGAATACAGATATGATTTGTGTCCTGGCAGTACAGGCCAGAACAGTGCTAGATTTCATCGTGCTATTCCAAACAATGGGCAGTTTAAAACTTAGGAATTTATTTCTGGAATTTTCCACATCGTTTTGAACCACCATTAACCACAAGTGACTAAAACCATGGAACACGAAACCATGGATAAGGGGGACTATTGTATTGGTTAATTTAATAATGTTTTAAACCTTATTAAAAATTTAAATGATGCTCAAATCATGCTTCAGTTACTTACCTTTGAATTGTTGAGTTAATTAAGAAATCACCAGCTAATGGGCAGTGTTGTTGTCAAGTTAACAAGTTGTCCTGTCACAGTTTCACCGATGTTACCAAGAAGACACGAGCTTCTGGCCAGGAAACCAAGGACTGTATTATTCATAGCACAGCAGACTTCTGGTTTATATCTACTACTTTCCTCCCTTCGGGTCTCATCTGGGCAATGTGGAGTGGCTTTTGTAGATGCTACATGTGCAGTGGGTTTTCGTTATAGCAAAAGGTCCCCGAGCTTATGAAACCCAGAATATTTTAAGGGGCCTGAGGGCAAATCTGCCCAATCTTTGCCTCATGGCGACGCCCTGCTTTTCTTACCCGGCAGGCAACAAATCTCTGTCCTGGTGAGGGACACCATCTTTCCAAGGCTGCTTGCTATACAAACCTCCTTGAGAAAATAGTCTGAGTTAAACTATATCACAGAATATACAGATGTGCTATGGAGAATTGTCCAACACGTCACTATCAACCACTGATGTTAATCAACTAGAACTCCATCTCCTCAACATTTGAAGTTTGAAGTAATGTTTCTTGGCATATTCATTTATATGCAAGCTGGATGGGACAAAGAGAAAGTGTAGATACCTGCTTGGGTTTTTCTGTATTACAGTGTTCTTATAAATACGACATTTGAAAGTGCATGTCTCTGGGATTAATGCCAGCTGCCTCACTATGTAGCCCTACTGATTTCATTTTCAAGTAGAGTAAAACCTTGGACTGAGAGTAACTTGTTCTGTGACTGTTCCGTGAGATGTGCAAACATGTCTAATAAATTTTAACTTGATAATGAGAGATACCTTGTAATATGAGTCGTAGATGGTGCCCAGTGTCACAGGATCACAGCTGAGCCGATGGTTCTTCTCTCTGTCTGTCTATTTCTCTCTCTCTCTCTTTCTCAGATTGTGAGTGATCATCTCCCATCAGCAAGAGGTTGTGAAGGAGATCTCATCTGTAGAGGAGAAAGAGAAAAGTGCAGAGGAAGCCCTCACTTCAAATGAGATTAGAGAGCTGTGTAAAATGTTGGAAACGGTGCAAAATTTTGTAGAAAATCACCACTCGGATAAGGCTGTAGTAGTGTGAGCGACGGGTCTGTTTAACAACAATGCAATGTCACATTTTCCGGAGATCCTCGAAAGGAGGCAAAAGCAAATGTCACTGAAATGATTCCTTGTTAAAGATGAACAGCAACAAAAAAGATTCCTTGAGCCAAGAGATAGCAGTGATTCCATTAGTGACAGCCAAAGAAAGTCGCTCTACACAAGAACCCTGATCTCTCATGTCTCTTTCATACCAGCCATGAAGGTTTTCGAAGGTAATTGCAGGTTAATTTGTTTATTTTTCTATTTTGTGTTTTCTTTATTATTTTGTATTATAATAGTGTCATCATTTTTTACATGACTTTTTGTGTTGTGGGACAAATCATCTGAGTTTCCGTTGTTTCTTATGGGGAAATTTGCTTTGATATACAAGTGCATTGAATTACAAGCATGTTTCTGGAACGAATTATGCTTGCAAACCAAGATTTTACTGTATCTCTTGATTTCATCCTGTTGTCTTCTCTTCTGTTCCTTACTGCCATCTTACTTCAGGCAGCCATCTTCCTTTGAAGGGGTTTATAACAATGGCTTCTTTGGGGGTTCTTCCCTCCTCCACCCATTGCTCCATTCACCTCTGAAGCCCAATTTCCTTACCTCTGAAATGTAGCAATAGCAATTGCTGCCCTATAGAACTTTTGTGGAAATTATGTGAAGTGATGCAAGTCAGCCTGACAGGTGCTGAGACTCGCCCAATGTTAGCTTCATAATTTATTATACATGCACAGCCCTGAATGCCTGTCCTCTGATTTCTTACATGTAACATGTACTTTGAGGCAAAATCTTCAAAGCGATGTTGCCCTTTTGAATGGAGTCAAGGAAGTCCAAAGGATTTTTAGGCAGAAGCGGCTATGGCAGAAGGGGGTTGAAATGGTAAATCAGATGAGTTGCGTAAATTAAATCAACTGATGATGGGTATTTGGGAAAGTGTAATTTGAATTATTCTGCTGTTGCCAACCATCCTCATTTCACGGGCATGTATGTTTGCTAAGGACATCAGAATTTTTCTGTTTTATAGATTTGAGAGCTCTTCTCTATTCTGTGATTCATTGAACATGTTTGGACCAATGCAGGAGGAATAAAATTACCACATCACTATGTATGTGAGATAAAATATATGATTAAAAATATTTATTATACTGACCTGGAAAAGAATAATATGTTAAACAGATAAGCATGTAATAATGCATATTTTCCCCATAAAATTTAATTTATCCCTTGGGCTGGGCATAAACTTTCTCTTGAACAACTTGCTTTCCAACTATAGATTGCTGAGCTAAACCGCTTAGTTTTACAGCAAATTGATCACTACTGTAATATTTCAGGAGCAAAATGATCCTCGCCAGTCAGTTTGATTTCAAAGGCCAAAATTTATAGTTTTGTTCCTGATTTAGTGATAAGATTTTTTAACATATTGAGCATTTTGTCACCTTCTATCAGGACATGGAGCTGAACTTACAAATGAAAAAAAAAACCAACAAAAAAGAGACCATAAATAATATACTACAGAATGACAGAAGAGTTTAATATTCCCTTTGGGACAGTGGAAATTACTCAGATTTCTGTCCTTGAACACATAAGCCCTGGTCTCTATGGAAGATGCGTTATGCAATTCTTATACTCTCAGAAAAAGAAAATGCTGGCAATGTGAACTACAAGGATTTTACCTAAATGTAAAGGAAATTTTATTATACTTTTGCTCCCCAGTGTCTCAACTCAACTTTATTCAAGGCAGAGAAATGTACTGATTGGACACTTGTGATATGTTGAAAATAGGTGTGGACCTTTAATGATGGGAAAGTTCATGATCAGTAGAGTTCTCCCTCCCTAGTAGCTCTGGACAGAAAAGTATAAAATCAAACTATGATAATCGCAAGAGTTGAAAGAATCAAGTAGGCCCTCTGAGCTCTATTTACTGAAGTTTTGAATTCACTATATACCACCTACTTTGGAAGCACAGGGAAATTATGCGAATGGGTTTTTCATAATCTCAGTAGATTTGCAAAGTAAAACTCTTATGATTAGTGAATTTTTAGAAAATTTCTGTTTGTAAGAGAAAGGCCTGGGGGTCGATGGAATATGTGACATAGAAAATAAAAGCAATCTGCTTATACCACGGTATGCTAACATGCATCCAGAACCTAACTTTTGACATTAAGCCAGGGAAGATAGATGTGGTTTTTGCGGTTTCTACCACTAAACATAATTTTTTTCCCCACAACATTTCCATCACATAGTGGTGTCTACCTGCCCTGACGTAAGAGTTAAACCGTTGATCTGGGGCATAAATAGGACTCTGAGCCACAGTGGTCTATTGTATCACATGTAACGGATGTGTGGCATTACCCAGGCCAGATGTGCTTCTAGTAGACATCAAATCCAGATGGCTGGGGTCTGTGAGGTTTTTATTTTTTAACCTCCCCTCAGATCTGTGTTTCGGGGGAGGGCCGACCTTTTCTACCTGCAGTATTAAGAATTATCTATCTATCTGGACCATGCCCTCGGATGGTAAATCTCACTGATAGTTCTGGATGGAATGTCAGCCCTTGCTATGTCACATTGTATAGCTGCTAGCACTTTATAAGCGCCTTCTTTTTGCTCTGCTTGTTAACCTGTACAGAATCCTCACGATGCACTTCATTTTTTGTATGATTCTATAATATTTAGTGGTGGTATAGCAAACAGAAGCTCAGAGGCGTACAATGTAAACCTTTATTGCTCTTTCTGAGTTAAAGGGTCTTGCTGACTCATCTGGACTGCTTGTGTATCTGGGGTCAGCAGGCTGTTAGCTGAGGCTACCTGGTGACCGAGTGACCCGGCTCTGCCAGCCTGAATGTATTCTCGTGGGTGTGACAGAAGAAGCCCCAGGACTGCCAGGCCCAGGCAGGGAGCCGACACATCAGTGTTTCCATTGCATTCTGTCAGCCAAAGCAAGACACAAGGTCAGCCAGATGTAAAAGAGCGCAAAGGTCTTTGGGGGAAAGAAACTGCAAGGTGATATGGCAAAAACTGCAGATACAGGGACAGAGAAGAGTTGTGGCCCTTAATTCAGTCTACCCTGTAGCCCATTCACCTTCACCATGATACCGTGAGGTAGCTATTGTTCCATTTTGCAGAGGAGGAAGCAAATGCTTAGGGTGCTAAGAAACCGACAAAAGCTCCCCCAACTAGTAAGTGTTGGAGGCAGGAATTGAGGGCCTAGACTCCTTACCACCAGCAGAATCTGCTAGAATTCTGATTATCATGAACACAGAAACAGTGGATCATGAATTTAAGCTCTTGAAAGCAATGCACTATCATGGAGGGTGAGTCTAAATTTTAGTCTGCAAACGATCATGTACAATAGAATTTTGTTTTCTGTGATTCAACCTAACTGCTGACGTGGAGTTTCCATTTTACTGAGCTGGTAGAAAAATTAAACTCGATTTTTTTGTGGAGATCCCCTCCTATGGTGGACATTTGTCAGCAATTTTAGCTGCTGAATATCTGAGCTCTTTTTCTTTATCTGAGGAACCCTCAACTGAGGAGAGCTGAGCCCACTTCTCACTACTGTTGGCGAAGACACCAAAAAAATGCTCTTCTAGTCTACCCAGAAGTTTGACTAGAAGCCTGGAGCAGTGAAAAGCAGTGCTCATAAGGAATCCATTATAGCCACTGGTATAGCAGCACAATGGCCGCATGGAGTCGGGGCAGAGTTGACGGGACACCAGTGTTTGAAGTCTGGCACTGTTGGCACAACTGTAGATGGCATGACCCTCAGTATGTGCCCTGACACGGGCCAGGGTGTTGTTCTACTGCAAAGCCCTTGACCTTGGTTCTTTGGTGCTTCTAGCAGATCCTGGGAGCAATAAGAATCCTTTAATTAATTTTTTTTCTGCTGAAATTAATCAGAATTAATTTCTGTTGCTTGCAACCATAAGCCATGAACTTTCCGTCCACATTTTGGGGGTTTTGCCTTGTGCCCGGGCGTAAGAAGTGAGTCCGTTGGTCTCCTGTCTTTAGGCCGCATCAAATCCCACAGGCGCATCCATTGCCCGGCGTGCAACTTTCTTCTGTTTCTCTGCCTTGTTCAGGATGCGGGCATTTAGGGAAAGCTGCCCTCGACCCCTGTCATTCCTTCTGGGGACGTCGTGTCTTCTGGTGGTCCACAGGGTCGCAGGACTGAGATCTCCTACCTTTTTGAGATTGCTGGCCTTCTCCTTTCTCTCTTCCACTTAAATTCTTCTACCCCAGCCTGGAAAGATTCTTCTCTGTTCTGGGAAAAGGCCCTTCTACATATTTTCCCCAGCATATGTTGGGTTTGTTTGTAAACTAATCTCTGTCTCTCTCTCTCTCTCTCTCTCACACACACACACACACACACACACGCACGCACGCGCACACACACACACACACACACACACGCGCGCGCGCGCACACACACACACACACACACACACTTTGTCGATCACACATTTTGGAAAACAATAACCTGAAAGACTTGGGGACAATTTTTGTGCTCTGCTTTGAGCAGATACAGATCTGACTACCTGATTAAAAATGAGAAGACGGGATGCTGGGAGAAATTTTTTCTTTCCTAAAATGTAATACCTTAAAGGTGCTTCTCGGGCAGCATGGCTTTCTAAACTGTTTTGTATAGCTTAATTCTGTTATTTTTTATTTTTGGTTTTTTGAGACAGGGTTTCACTATGCTGTCTAGGTTGGGCTTGAATTTTGCTATATGGCCCAGCGTGGCCTAGAAATGGAGATCCTCCCACCTCAGCCCCCGGAATGACAAAATTGTAGACATGTACCACCTCTCCCAGGTCTTTTTATTATTTTGATCTCATTTCCTTCTCTTGCCCCGTAGAACCCAAGTTCCAGCTGAAACAAAGCAGCCATGTATCTTTAGTGTCTCATACTTCCCCATCTCTCTACATATGCAATTTATTTTCTCTGCCAAAGACATCTTATTCCTGCTTTTTGTAGTCAAAATCCTAACTCCCCTTTAAGGAGAAATGGAGAGAGTCTCCTTAATGGTAGGCATCAGTACTGTTTGAATAAGCATTTCAACAAGTGGTTTGGTCATTTCATTTTAGGAAATTTCCATATACAAGGTTCCTATCTTCTGGAGGTTTATGTTTGGGTGGCATAACCAATTCAAAACTGTAGCTTCCGGGACTCTGCGGGTAGAAAAATTTATTTGTTCACTGGTTAAATATATAGAAATGGGTGTGGGAGAGGAATTTATGTCCTCGAGAATAAAAGGAATGATAATTTAAATGTCATTTTAAATTCAAGTGGGCTAGAAATTACCTATGGGGATTTTTGTCTTTTTGCTCTCTTTCTCTCTCTTTTATCTTGAAATGGTAATTTCCTAGCATTTCTTCATTCTTTCAAGGACATTTATTGAGAATTTACCATGTGTAAGAAATTATGCTAACCATCAGTTTTATGTATATAATAGTACATTAAGCAAGTAAGAATAAAGGGGTGCAAGCATAAAGGAATTTTGGCTTCCACCGTCACCTAAAACTTTATGAAACTGGGAAGGTTTTTCCTCTGCCCCACATGACGTTTTTGATCGCTCACTTTAACAGAAGTTTCTACAGTCACTTTAAGCTACCAAACGCAATCTTAGTTCAAAAATGAAAGTGCTTTGCAGCCTACTATCAACCAACCTCTAAGCCTGACTTAAAATGAACTCTTCTCCTTCCCTTACATGTTCTCTCCAGGGGGCCGACTCCACCGAATACTACCTATATTTTGTCTTTCCTTCTGTCCATCTCAAAGCTTGTTGGTGAGTTTCTCGCTTCTTGGGCTGGGAGAAAGGGGGAAGGTTGGGAGCAGAGGAGTTTGCTTCCCTGCTGCGATGCGGAGCGGCCCCCGAGTCCCGGAACCCAGCGGTGTTTAAGCTCAGGGGCCAAGGACCTCCTTGACACCTCTTTCCTACTTGAGACATCCAGGCCCCCACATGTCACCTGGTAGGTCTGCAGGCTTGTCAGGTCCCTGCATGGCACTGCGGACCCCAGGATCTTCCTGCCCAGGTGCTTCCTCCTGCCTTGTGGTCTGGTAATTGATTCTCTGGCAGTCTCAGGGTTCCGGGTTCTCTGCTGCTTCCTCAGCTTGGGCGCTCACCTGCCTCCTCTCCCCCTTTCCCACAGTCCAGCTCTGACACCCATAAACACGCATCCACATCTTTTGGTCTCACGGTACTGTGGCTTCTTTGAGGCTTTGTTCTGGGCGTTGGAGGAGATGTTTCTCAGTGAAGGAAAAAGCAGGTGAGAGGACTAAACAGAAATAATGCAGGATACTAGTTTGAGGTGTGTTGCGGGTGCACATTGTTAGAAAGGATTTTCTAATGGGTGTTATTTTAGCTGGAACTGAAGAATAAGTTTGGTAAAGAAAAAGAGTGTCCTTGACAAAAGGAGCAAGCTACGAAGGAAAAAGTGTGTGGAAGAGCAGAAAATGCTTGTGACGGTGGTTGTGGCTTTCGAAGGTCTGGCCGGGAGGCCTGAGGAGTGTCGGGCTGGGCAGAGTGAGGAGGGTCTGGCTCCATCCGAAGTCCACAGCACCTGGCTGCTTTAGACAGGAAGTGACATGTGCTAGAAGTGCTACAACTACACCTACGGGGGAGAAATTAACAAAAGGTGTGTGAGGCATCCGTGGAGAAGATGACAACGCATTAGGGAGAGAAGTAGCACACGCCCTTTAAAAGTAGAGAGTTCTGCCATCACGGTGCTCTGAGCTGCCAACTTCAGTATTTGTACAATACACTGGTCTGTTTTCCTATTTTTTCCTCTCTCTTGATTACGTTTTTGATGAATATGAGAAGGACAGAAAGGAGTTACATACAACGTACTTAAATATCTCCTCTCCTTCCCTGCTGCTTTTCAGTGAATAGACAGTAAAGTTAAAAAAATTAAAATAAAAACAAAGCAAAATTATCTGGGCTGAAGAAATAGCTGGAAAAAAGAAAGTTGTCCCAAAAGCTATATGTAAATATGTATTTGTAATAATTGAATTAATGAACAAGGAAATAAATGGTATATATGGTGGCCTTAGGCATGAAAAAATGGGATCAGTTTGTGTATGGTTCATGGTTAATTCTGGTGTTTTTCAAGTATTGCATCTGCAATGTCTAAATTTTTAAAAAAGCAATGAGTCTGTATTATTCCGGAATTGGGAAAATAATCAACTGATACATACCCACGAAGACATCACGCTGAACACCCCAGATCTTTCCCACGGCTCTCAGGGCGCTGGGCGAGCCAGCCTCTCACTTTCTGGCCTGGTTCTCTCCACCTTCCCTCTAGTTCACTTCATCCAGCACACTGGCCTCCTTGCTCCTCCTGGATCTTGCCGAGTGCACCACTTCACGGTCTCGGCATTAGCTGTTTCCCAGGCTAACTCTTCCCCTCATATCTGCGTGGGTCCCTTCTCTCCCTTGGTGAGTTCTTGTTCACATGCCATGACTTGAGAAAGCCCTTCTAAGTGTCGCTGTCTCCTCAGTCTGCTCTGTGTTTCTTCATAGCATTTATCCACTACATAATAACATGTATGTCCATGTATGTATGTATGTGTGTGTGTATGTGTGTACATATCCATCCATCCACCCACCTGCCTACCTGCCTATCTGTACATGTCACTCCTTGAAGACTTTTCCTACAATAAACTCTAACATGAGATAGGAACCCAATAAATATTTGTTGAATAAATGAATATATAAAATATATAATTTGCCTGTAAATAGTGACTTTGCTTTTGTTTACTGAAGGTTGACTTGTAGAAAATACTTGAGATTCTGTACCCAATTTACTGTACCTCCAAGTTTTCATTTATTCTTCTTTTAAGATCTTTCTTCCAAGACAGTGCTTATTCACCTTGGAACAGTTAACATTTCTAGATGAAGACTTTGTTTTGAAGGCTGTTCTGTACATTGTTGAGTGTTTAGCAACGTCCTGGGCCTCTACCAATTACATGCTGGTAACACTTGGCATCATTTGTGACAACCAAAAGTACTCCAAGTGTCCTTGGAAGCCGCGATCCTCCCTCTTTTTCACTTAGAACCACCGCTCGGGGGGAGAAACCGAGAGTCAAATATTTCTCCATCTTTGTAAAAACACACACGGCATTGTATTGTGTGGAAGAGGTACGTTCAGAGGTGTGGCTGTGCTGTTAGAAGCGAACGAGCTGAGCGTTCTGTTGCAGATGCTTGTATTTTAATGAGCGCTCCTTAGCCCTCAGCACCTCTCTACACTTTGGTTTTCTTGTTTCCTATAAATGCAATCCAATTTAATCTGCATATAAACACATCCATTGCATATTAAAATCAACATATTATAAACATCAGGCTGAATGCTTTCTTGAAGAAGCCAGCTAAAAAATTCATGCATATTAATATCACAGATAAGCCAATTATTATATGGAGTAGTAAATAAAAAACAATATGATTAATCTAAAACTAGGTGCTTCATAAAGCAAAATATATGATATTAAGATTACACTGCTTTAGAAACAATATTATGAATCCTTGCATTTTACATGCAATTTGTTTAAAATTAATTTCCCAGTGCACTAGCTTATTTTTGTTTCACCTAGACCTATACTAATAAGTTTTATAAAACATTGATATTACTTAAAATCACAACCCAGAGAAGAAATCATTCCCTGCTCTTAATCGAGCCCCCTGCCCTGCTTGGCCTTCCAGTGTGCATGGCCCTGAGGACGTCCGGTTCTCTGGGATCCTTGATTATGTTCTGGAAGGGGCAGTGATGTGCTGACTTGGTTTATTGAACCATCCACACTCTCTGCTACCCAGAAATAATAACCTGTGTATTAAAATAGGTACACTTTTTGAGCACTCAGTATGTGCCAAGCCCTTAGATAAAAATTCTTTAATTCAATCGTGCCAGTTGGGGTTGGGGATTTAGCTCAGTGGTAGAGCACTTGTGTAGCAGGCGCCAGACCCTGAGTTCGATCCCCAGCACCTCCCCCTGCCCCAAATCCTGATAGTTATCTAGAGGTTTGGTCATATCGACCCCTCTGCATAGAAGGAGAAATGGAGTGGTTAGTCTACCCAGTGTCAACATGCAATTAGTAAGTGGTGATGCTGGGCTTTGAACTCCATCCTGTTAGGCTTTAAAAACTCTCATGTTCTAAACCGAGCATGGTGGTACATACCTATAATTGCAGCACTCTGGGAGACTGAGCCAGGAGGTCTGCAAGTTCAAGTCCAACATGGGCAACTTAGCAAGATCCTGTCTCAAAATGAAAAGTAAAAAGGGCTGGGGATGTAGCTCAGTGGCAGAGTGCTCCTGGTTCAATTCCCAGAACTGCAAAGCAAACCAAGCAAGCAAGCAAGCAAGCAAACACTCCTAAACTCTTATGTTTTTAATTCTTATAAACTATAGTGATAATTAGCATCATATTATGTTATCTGAATTTTGGTTGTTCATGTCAAATAGATTTTCTACATTGGTAGCTTGCCGGTTTGTACATCCTCTTTCATAACATGACTATGTGTAACATAACAAGACCAAGTAGACTGTAGCAGGGACTACTGTGCTGAGGATAAATTGAAACACATAGATGCGTGTCGGTAAGGAGGGAGGAAAAAAGGAGGACACAGTCCAGACAAAGGGAGAAGGCCAAAAGAGATGGCTGTTTGAGACTAGGAAAGAGGATTGTCAGGGCCTGGTGGCTGGGGTCTGGGATGAGGAAGAGGGAGCAGAGAAGGGTGGTGCCTGGTTGCCTAAACTGGGGTCCCAGGAGGATGGAACCCTTCCCTGAAGGGGGAGGACAAGTGTCGTGGAAGATGTTGGCTCTACACTTCCCCAGGTGGTAGATGCAGGTCTGAGGACAATGAAGTTGCTCTTCGTATGGTCGTGTAAGTGGCTATCTACCCGGCCACATTTCCCTTCCCTCTGGAGTTGTTGATGCTGGTTTCCTCCTGGATTGTCGACCCTTTGAGGGTGGTGCCAATCTCCGCCTCCCCCGGAAGGCACAAGACAGTGCTGGCACTTAAGAGATGTCACAAAATGCTGTCCACACCCACTGTTATTGGGCTCTTTTTCAGGACTGGTTCCGTATTTTCCCTCTTACAGTCTCCGCATTTTCCAGTTCTCTCCAGCTTGGGACCTTTGTGTTCCAAGCCACATCTCTGTGCGTTTTCCTCTGTATCCTTAAGATCCATGACAACGTTCACTCCCTTGGAGAAAACTCTAAGCTGCCTCTGTGCACTTGATTTAATAGTTCACTGTTTTGAGCCTCTGGTGCAGCATAGTTGTAGCCCCCCCCTTTTTTTTTGCAATTGATCATGCTTCTGTACTGATTTATATTTTAGAAAATTTTTCTCATGCTTGAAATATCTAGGGGGTTCATCCATGCTGGCTATGCTTATACACTGAGTCCTGCATGCTTTATACTTTACCCCCCCAACATACACATACACACACACACACACACACACACCCCCTAGAGGGTCCTGCCACTTGCTAGCAACAGACTTCAGACAAGTCATTTAGCCTCTTAAACTCTCTAAGCCTCAGTTTCCTCATCTGTGAATTTGGATCAGAATAATGACTGCCACTTAGACTGTATTTATAGAGTTAGTGAACTTGAATGTATAAAAGACTTAGAAAATTGCCCAGCAAGTAATAAGACCTGTATAAGTACGAGCTGCTATTTTTGCAAGGACCTACTAGTTAAGTGAATTGAGCAAGCTGAAACTGACAATTTTTCTTTCTTCGCTCTCCACCCCAGAAGATTTTTTTCTTGAAGCAGATGGATCACTTGTCCTTATCTTTAGTTTTTTTCCCCAATTTTGATAGATAAGTGTGTACCAAAAATATACAGATTTCTTAAATCTGCTATAAGGAAAGACACTAGCATAAGCTTGATTGATGATAGATGGCCATTGAGACTCAGATGCTGTGTCAAAAGACATTAGGGAGTGGTGGGGACTGGGGGGACTGGAGAGAGCGTATCCTGTGTACTCAGGCCACTTGCTGTCAGGCAAGAATGTTGCGAGGTTTTGAAGAGAAGCCACAAACCTGAACTTAAATGTGGCATCTCCTAAAATTTAAACGTTGGCAGTTAAATAAAAACAAAATTTCATACACTCTAGAGTGCTAGAATGTAAGGTCAAATCAAACCTGTCTGCAGGCCAGTGTGGCCCCAGCCTGCTGGGTTGGGAACTCCACCTTCTACTTCCTGTAGGATGTGACCTGTGGCCTGCCCCGTGCTAGGCAAAAATAGATGCTGAATGGAATTGAATCTTGGTGTAAGAACTCTGGAGCACTTTCTGTGTGCAGACTGGGTGGATTTTTTTTTTTAACTACTCCAAAGGATGTTTCCATTGCTGCTGGTTTTTCTTTGTGTGTGCACGGGTGTAACATGCCCTGAATGCAGAGGAACCATAAACTAGGTCATTTCCTTGGACAGCAAAATTTTCTGAAACAAAAGCAACAAGAAATTGATCATTTTTCTGCAAAGAAAGCTTGTGCTTTTCTCCCCAAACACACACAGCTTAATATAATACAACCCAGTCCAACTAAAATGTAAAATTCATGCATTTCATAAGCAGAATTTTTAATCTCACTAATTGGAACAGAAATCCTAAATCAGTTTTCCTGTAAGAATACAATCAGCTACTTAGTTTCCCTTAAGACAACCTTGACCTCTACAAAGAATGCAGTAATTTGTTTTTCTTCCCCTTTCCCTCCTGGATATTTCCCCTTATTTTATAGAATTTAATAATGGGAGAAGTAACAAATGAGAAGATAAAAATATTCCTGAACACTCTAGGGCATATATGGGTATATAAACACGCAGTGTAACCGTTCCCTTAAGTTACATCATTTGCTGGACTATTTGACTTTATAATTTGAACTCTCGGCTTATTGTGAAATTTAACTTGTCTGTGGTGGTGTGCGTCACTGAATTCCAGCACAGGGTGAACTCGGGGTGGAAAATGCCGAATTATCTATTTAACCTGTGTGTCTGTTGATGTACGTATCTATCCATCTGTGGACTGATCTCTTTGAAGCACGATGTATCAAGGAAGAGATTTCTGGTTCTTTGTTTCTGATCCCTTCTTGTTTATCGCGACCAGGTCCCCCCTCTGTTTCAAATTGCCCTCTCTTCTCATCTGCAAATGTTCGTGGTGTAGCTGTTCCCTTTATTATTCCCTCTAAACTTTCTTTGTTCCCATCTCTGTCTTTTTTATTTCTAACGTGTCATCAGAAACTGACTGCTGGAGCCTGCCAATTAGCCTTTGTCTGTCAGTACGAGTCCTCGCCTCCCAACGAGCAAACGTGCAAGGCGAGGGGACGGGCCCTATTTCATATGCAGTGCTGTGTCCCCACATAGAGTTATGCCATTACTGACAAAAGAGGGCAAGATGGGCTCAGATTAGCTGCTGACGAATCTCCTCTGTGTGTGTGCCTGTGAGGTGTGTGGAGGAGTGTAGGGGACAGGGCAGAATAGGGAACTGTATCCTGAAACACTAGAAAGCAGATTTAACTTACAAAATGACGCATCCATTTAGAGCCAACCTACCGATGGCTCTAAAATGGGTTTCTGAAGCCATGTTTCCCGCTGTCCTGGCGGGTGCAAATGGGCGGGTCATTGTGACAGGAAGAAGCCACAGGTGTCTGCCTCCCCGCCCCACCTCCTCAGCACCCCACCCCGGAGCCTTCCTGCCCCCACTGGTACTTCTCGTTGTTCCCCAGGGCAAGGCAGACGGGGCCCTTGCCTTGGGGCCACCAGAGACATGAGAATCAAGATAAACACTTCACAATATTACACAAAAGAATGCAAACTATCTGCAACGAACAAATCATCAACATTTTAGATAAAGACAGGACCAGCCTTAGTGATGTTTCCTTGTCACTGGGCTCGAATATGCTTGGGACAGCATTGTGGCGATGCTGTCTGTATAGGCAGGATCACGTGTATTATCTATATTTGGTTTATTATGTTTTTTGTCATTTATTTTTATTTTTAACAACATGGCATTCAAATGTGAATTATCTCGATTATTGAGTTCTTCGGTGGCCTCTTAAATCCTCACTTGTGCAGGCTTGGGGGCCTTCACGTGGGCTCACATGAACCTCTGCTCCCATCAGTGGCCTCACATGTCAGCAACACGGAGTTCTTGGATGTAGATGGGCCTGCACTGGGACTCTCTGATAGAGGCCCTAGGCAGTCAGCTGCTACCGTGCGGCATCGTTAGTTCTCACTCACATATTTCTAGTTCTCCATCAGACTTGAGGTGAGAGTTCAATGGGGTTTTGGCCTAGAGGAATCCAAGAGCCCCGAGCTGTATTGTATTCGAGCTGTATTGTATTCGGTCTCCCCTTCTCTTTGGCAACTAAGAGCAGTCGCACTGTGGGTGTCTTTTCCTTTCGGGTGAGTTCTTTCCCACGATTCTCTTCAGGCCTACAGGGAGAAAGGTGCCCTCCAGGGAGGGCCAACCACGTGCCAGACATGTTGGCTCTTCGGCTTCTTCACTAGCTGGCCACAGCGGGAGGCAGAGTATCCCGTTTCCCTTTGTTCCTAACAGGAGCCCTGTCAGGTGGCTTGTGGTGGTTAAAACCATTTGCCTCTTGTCAGTGAGAAAGGCGAGGAGCCAAGGAGCAAGCGCCCTGGCACCTTCCTGGTTGTAAACAGTATGGCTGGGACTTGAACCCACCTCCCTCTGACTCTACAGACAGAGCTCCTGAACCTCCACTCACACTTACCTTTGCTCTGTTAGGCATCCATGGAGTCTCAAGAACCAGAAAGCTCCATCAAACTGTATTTGGTTCACATGACAAAACATTCATTTTTGTTCTACAAATATATTGTGAAAGTTAGAAATAAACTTGAAATTTTTGTTTCAAACTGGGCTTCATCTATTTGCTCTCCACCTTAACACGTGTGTGTGTGCGCGCATGTGCATGTGTGCGCACCCACACTCACCCCTGTACAAAACGCACCCTCAAAGTTCTGATACTCTGACCCTGAAGTTCAGTCTGTGGTTGTATAGGTGCGTAAGCAGAGAAAATGACCTAAGAGGGAGACCGCTTGCCTGTTAAGCTTGCTGGCAATGAGCAGTAGCAGTGAACTCGGCTTAGCTTAGACACAGTGTGAATTTATTGTGAGGGTGCTGGCTTGCTCACGGATAGCAGGAGAAGAAGGCACTCAGGCTCAGGCACCATGTAATGGTTGGCTTCTAAAGCCCATAACCCTGCCTGTTTAAAGACTGTGTCCGCGTCAGTGTGCTTTGTTAAATAAACGCCTACCTCAAGTAGGGCGTAGTTGGAAATTCGGAAAAGGGTGACATGTTCTTCCAAGGAGCCTCTTAGCTTGGAGTTGCAGCCCTTTCTCAAACGGTAATGTCTGGTAAGTCAGGATGAATGGCTTGCTCAAGGTCACAACAATATTTAGAGACAAATAATTCTAAAATAAATATACAGGAGAGAAAAGCAAGACCTAGAAATGTTAGCTAATTTGCTTAAGGTTTCAGAGCCAATAAGTGGTTGAATCTGCATTTGAATCCAGATCATCTACCTCCACAGAACATATTTATAACCATTCACAAACTACAACATTTTAGATAATAAGTGTAAAAATACACTCGTGTCAGGATGATGCTCTGGGCTGTCGGGCTAAGGGAGAAATCATTTCGATCTTGACACTGACCTCTTTATTTAATTCTTACGGTGTTGCTTAAAAACACTCACTAGATGTTATCTAAGAGTTTCCAAAAATAGTCCCAAGTACTTATGCAGATAAGCAGTAGTACCTTTAGGGATGTGATTTCTAGAAGTTTGCCATCTGTTAAGGAAAGGAATTGGGAACGTTAAAACCGTTGTTTTAGAATATGGTGAGTTTTGGTGTATCTACGAGTTTACGGTCAGCATTAAAGACGGTTTTCTCAACAGTCCTGGAATCCCAGGTCCCCAGACCCCAGCGGTGAGAGCAGGGCTGCCATGCTACTCATTCACCTTTCTCATAGTCTCAGCTCACATCACACGCAGCCTCAGAGTGGAGCCCCTGACGGCCACCCTGTCCCTTAAGCATTTCTGAGGGTTCCCATAAGGAACATCCCAAGCACACACAGGCTACAGGATCACCTAGCTTCTTTTTGTGGGAACTACTCCCAGGAGAGGGTTGGGATAAGACGACATGGGCGAGAAATAAACTCCATTTTCTCCTTTGAATTTCCTTGTCTTTCCCACCCTCTTCGACCCTCAGCAGGGACAGGAATGAGCTTCCTTCCCCTCCACACATGGAGAGAATCTGTCTTGTTCAGGGTTCTCCCAGAAGCAGAATTTGAGATGAAGATCTGAGTGCAAGTTTTTTTTTTTTTTTTTCCAAGTGGGACCAGGAAGCACCTGGAAAGGAGGGGCGAGGGATGGGGCAGGAAGCTTGAGTCACCAAGATGGGTGCCACAGGTGGATGGCAGGAGCTCGGTGTTTCCTAGAGACAGCTGGGAGCCAGGGCAGGATGTTACCTCTGAACCGTCCCTCTTCCCTAAGGATGGAGGGAGTGAGAGTATTGACACATCCATTTGTGAGCATTTACACACTAACAGTTGCTAGTGGAAGGCTCCCTCTAGAGGAGGCTTAATTTTTGGTACTTCTGGTCTACCGGGCACTTGGCAACCTGGTTTCCAGAGGCCAGAGAATTCCCTTTGGCAAAGAAATGCAGATGCTGCTGAAGCTGGGCCCCAGTCCCAGCCTCTGGGCAGGAAAGGCCTGGCCCTGACACAACAGCCACTTGTCCCCCAGGCAGCCATGTACTTCTCAGAGACAGCTTCACATGTTTCCACCTCAGGCCTTAGGAGCCATCATATCACCATCTTTCTGTTTCAGCATTAGGAAAAGAGAAAGAAAATGTTAATGCAAATCCATGCTTTGCAAAGAGTAGGTTTTGATATTTTCCCCTGAGCTATCCAGGACCCTGCATTTCAGACTAGTGGAAGGACATTTTCTACCCACCCCCCCTTAGTAGCACAGTTTCTAGGTCTCCATGTGATGATAAGAAGATTCAATCAAACAGCTTTGGGGTTTTATTTTGCCCATTTTTTCTCTTGCTTTCTGCTTACTTGTGTTTCTATTTATTTTTATTGGAATTTAGTCTTTTATTGAACCTATATTCTTTCTTTGATATTTTTATAAGCTGCGTCCAGCATCTTACAGAGTTTCTAATAAACTAGAAATAATTCTTTTTATTAGGGTGCTGTGTAGGGTGGCTCGCATTTGGTGGCTTAGCATTCATTTTGAAGGTTGGGTTCATCACAGCCAATGGGGCTAAAGTTTATTATCTGAACTCATTCCAATTTTTGGTACCCAGAAGCTGAACTTTTATTTTATTTTTGTACTATTACATTTGTTGGGTCTTTCCTTTCTATGCACATCTGTAATGCCACTAACACAACAACATCTGTTGTTTGTGCTGTTCCATTTCCAAATGCCGAAAGCGTCGCTTGGCTGTGCTGTGCTCTTCGCCACCGTCTCTTCTAATTCTGTTATTCGGGTGACTTGCTTTACCCCTCTTCAGTTTCTTCCTATGTAAAGTGAAGGCGATAATAAAACCCAGCTCATGTGTCCTGTTAGACAGACTTCATGTAGAATATAGGACACTTAGTCCTGTGTCTGTAACATGGTAAAACACTTGATCAATCTGTGTTTTCTTACAAAACACTGATGTCTATACGGTGCTGACTGTGTACTGTGAAGAGAAGCAGGAGTGTTGACTTTCGGTCTATCTGGGCAGCTAGTCTAGAATTATCAAGGGATCGGATCATGATTTGTGTGTATATCTGTAACACACAGTGAGCAAATGTAAAGACATACGATATCCTAGTGTAATGTTCTTACCACTGTGTCTGGAAGCTTATTATTATTATTATTTTGAAACAGGGTCTCATTCTGTAGTGCAGGTTGCCTTTGAACTCACTGCGCAGCCCCGGCTAGCCTCGAACTGGTAACTGTTCTCCTGCCTCAGCCTCCCGAGTGCTGGGATCACAGGCGGGCTCCACCACGCCTGGCTGGAACCTTAATTTTGAAATGTCGCCTACATCACAGCTTATTGGCATAACGCGGCAGTGTGTTTAAGCACCTTTAGGCCGTCGTGATCGGTGCTGACCTAGTTATTTCCCAGCCTTGGTGTGTGCATCTTTTCAGGGACATGAGTTCACAGTGACACCAAGAGAGCTCTGTGGGTCTCTGTTGGGAAGCCGGTTTCCGTCGCTCGGCACTCCCGGCCAAGCCGGTGCCTGCACTCACCTCTGCGGGCGGGAGTGGCTGTTGTGTGGGCTCTCACGCGGTGGGGTTGGAGAAGTCCCCTCACGCAGGCATTCATCGCGGATTCCCTTGCTGGTCTGGGAGCCAGACCCTGCATCGTGCCACCGCGGGCGACAGACGAGGAGACCAGCATGACAGAGCACCCAGCGACTCTGAATAATACAAGGCAGGGCCGGGACTGCGGCCCTGGTGGTCAGCAAGGGAAGCTGGCTTTTGAAAAAGTGAGCTCTCGCTGTGGAATAATCTCAGATTTGCAGAAAAGTTGCAAAAGTAGTAAGAGCAGACCGGCTGTTTTAACTGTGGCCTTCTTCTGCCTCTTAAGAATTTAAGATTTTACCAAATCATATAAACCTTATCACTGTCCTTCTAGCCTCAGCGAGAGGCTCCAGAATCCACATTAAAGGCCTCATGGGACAATATGGTGCAAAATTTATTATTTCATTCAACAAACAATGATTGGGCGCTCTGCGTGCCTTGCATAGAGTTAGGTAGTTGGTTAAGTGGCGAACTACAATCTTTAGGAGAAATGAACACGGTATACATGCACACACCCACATGCACATATACAGTCAGTTGAGTATAAATTTACATGAAGCAGTTGTAATCTAGGCATTCTGGGAGGCTGAAGCAGGATGATTTTGAGTTTAAGCCCAGCCTGGGCAACTTACCAACTTCGTGAGACTCTGTCTCACAATAAAAATAGTAATAAAAAAGGGGATATAGCTCAGTGCAAAGGCCCTGGGTTCAATTTCCGGTATCTGAAAAAGAAGGATTCTTCAGTAGTGCACTGCCTGGGATTGGGGCAGAGGGCCGGGTGGAATGGTCAGGAAGAGGCTCCCCAGGAGGCCTGGGCGGGGATCATGAACCCAAGGTGAAGGTGTGGGAGGGGCAGCCTTGCAGGGCCACAGAACATCTGCATAGACTGGCGTGGGCCGTCAGTCTGCTTTGATCGAGTTTCTGACTCAGAAAGTTTTAAAAAAGGAGTGTATGTTTCTTAGATTGTGCATGCAGTTCCCTTCTAATCCATCAACTCCCTTTTCTGGTTTCAGCTGCTCGATGATCTTCTCCTTGACCCGCTCTGCCCTCCCCACCCTGTCCTAAACCTGAGTCCTGTATATACTTCATTTACGTCATTCAAGTACTATTTTAATTACGTTTGTGGAAATATGCATCTTCTCTACTATGTTGGTTGCTCCTTGAAGAATATATTTTATTTATATTTTATATCTCCAAGTAATGAGCAAGTAGCATTTATTGAGGACCTGCTATGCATTGGGCACTTTTCTAAAACTTTCTATCTGCTATTTTCTTTATTTCTTGAGACAAATCTGTGAAATAGTATTTTTCACTTTCTGTCATTCAGTTAGCAAACATTTATTGGGCAGCTACCATCGTGCCAGATACTGTTCTAAATCAGAGTCAGTGACGGAGGACCTGCCTTCTACCTGTTTATAAAGTTAAATAAAGTTTTATTAGAAGTCTCTATGCTCATTTGTGTAGAAGTTTTCATGCCACAATGGCGAGGCTGAGTGGCTACAATAGAGAGTGTGTGATCCACGATGTCTATGTATTTACTATTCGGCTTTTTACAGAAAAAAATTTTTTTTGTCTTGTTTGAGGACACAGTGTAGATAAAAAGGAGCCAGAAATCCTTGCCGTGGAGGGTTCCGCAGTGCCCGTGTCAGAGATCCAAGTTAGACAATACACTTCCTGGCCTCTCTTGCAGTTAGAGGTGGCCGCGTGACCACTCGATCAGGTAGACTTTGAGTAGAGACAGTGTGACCTCTTGCAGTCCTGGCCTGTAACAACTTCCACGTGATCATCCACAGTTCTCCCTCTTGGACGGAAATGACAGCGTCAGCTGGAAGCTGCCTCTAGAATGAACCGCAGGGTGGACTCGAGGTCCTTCGCCCCTTATCAGACACAAACCAACCTGCACTCAGTGTCCTGTGTCTGTCACATTTCAGCCATTCTAGATTTTTGGAATAGTTCTGTCACTACCCTCATCCATCTGGTATTCGCGTTTCAGCAGGCCTTGCCAAAGGGCTTTCATTCTCTCTCATCCAGAGACGGAGGTGAGAGGTGGTTGGGGGGATTCCATGAGCTCGACCTTGATTTCCTCCCTCCTGCGGTTCTGTTGTCTTCTGGCGTGTTGCCTTTGACAGAGTTGAGCCCGGGACATTGCTGCCTCCTTGGATTTCAGCTGGGAGAAAGGGGTGCACGGCTTGTTTTTATGTTCTGCTCTTCAGTTCTACTTGCATCCTCTTGGCCACGTCTAGCTCGCAGGGACTGGGAAGGTGTTCCCCAGCTTGCTAACTGGGTGGCCCCCTAAGACCCAGGGGATGTCATCATGAAAGCGAGGAAAGCTAGGCTGGATCCCGGCACAGTTAGTTCGCTGTTTTCACGTACATTGTGACGACTCAAGTTTATAGTACAAAGTAAATTAGGTCAGTAGCCACAAATAAGCCATTTATATGAAAATATCCTTCTCCTTTTTTTCTAATAAGACATTGTATTGAATTTGGACGTGTAATACGAATAGCCAGCAGTTATCGTGGCCTGTGATGTGTAAATCTGGGGGAGCGTTGATTAAACCATTGCAGGTAAAGTGTTATTTTAATTCACATTTACAGAAGAGAGTTAAATGGTATGCTTTGAGTTTAAAAGTCAGGAACAGTCGGATCTGGAGTCCAAAGCCGGATGGCTGCTCACGGGCTCCATCCATTCACCGTGCCCAGCTGGATGCGGTCCACAGCTTCCGCTGTGAAATGGGTGTGAAAAGTGCCCTTCCTCAGGGCAACGCGCAGCCGCCCACCCGGAAGACGACAGAAACAGCTGGTTAGTTTTTCTTATTATTTTTGATCTTTTGTTTAAACTGTACTGTACTGCAGTCTTTTTAACTTTTAAAATATATTCTAAGGTGATTATAAAAACTTAAATATGATAAATAGGTCTTCACTCCTGTCTCTCGTCCTGTTATCCAAGTAATACTTACTTCTCTAGAACCGGAAGTAGCAAGCTATGGCCCATGGAACAAATCCAGCTACTTTTCCAGCCACCTGACTTTGTGAGTGGATTTATGGGGACCCTGTCACGACCGTCACTCAGTGTTCTCTGCTTGTGCCCCGAGGGCAGAGTCTAATATTGTACCAGAGACTTCATGGTCCAGAAAACTCAAAATATTTACTACCTGTCCCTTTACGTAAAAAGTTGACCGGTCTTTGCTTCAGAGCTAATCAGTGTTCAAATTTGGGGTCTGTTTCAGACTCTTTCCCATGTTTTTACATATGTCTGATCATGCACATATGCAGGACACAGACACATGCCTATATACACGTATCTATGTATACATACATATTTTAGCCAAATGGAACATACTACATGATTGATGGACATAATATATCTTGGAAATTTTCCCCAAATCAGTGTCTATAAAGCTACTTTGTTATTTCAAGGAAATCACATATTCTATTGCATGGAAGTACAATAATTTATGTGATCATTCCCCTACTCTATTGATGAACATAAAGCTTGTTTTCAATTTCCATCAGACATCTTGAATGAGTCCTCAAAATGTCTTTGAAAACCCAATTGCAGCCGCCATTCATTTAATTTGTAAAATTTGAAGTCTTCCCAGCAGGGAGGCTAACTTCATTGAGTAATGGAGTTTCTTCCACACAGTAAACGGGACCAGAAATATATTCTGTATTTCAGATCTTAATTATGCATCATTCACTTAATTAAAATTCACATCGTCGGTAAAAGGTAAGGGCTATATTAGATTGTGGTTGTTGGCATCATGATTAATATACATGTAAGCTTTAAAATCTGTTGTTACATTATGGTAGATTTTCCAGAAAGAAACATGAAGCTTAAAAGCATTTTTAAAAAGACAGAAGGAGATATGAACTCAGTGGAAGAAATCCAGCGTATTCTAGCACAGATGATAGCTGTATATAATTAAAAAATTGAGCCAAAGTCACACCTTAATTTGCGTGTTGCTTAAAGCAGGCAGGTTTTTCTCTTTCTTTCTGAGAAGCAGAACTGTGCAAAGCCACAGGATGAATGTGGGAGGGCTCAAAAAACTTGCATGTAATTTCTTATTTTGCAAAACCAAATACCCAAGTTTCACTACATTTGGAGTCAGTTTAGGGGGAACATGGTGCTTAGTTTGTTCCCAAAGTTTGCATTTTTCTTTTTCTTTCTTTTTTTTTTGTTTTGCATTTTTCTGTAGTTGCATTTTCCTATGAGAGAGTCTTGTTTTCCTATTTTGATCCTTAAAAGTTTCCCTTTGTTTGGAGGCTTACCTGTCTGTGCCTTGATGTGAATTTTTCCACTGCGTTCGATGCATTTCCATTTATAAGCCGTGTTCTTCTCACCTTCTCTGCTTTATGCTTACTTTATTTCCCTTCAAGATCAGGAAAATGACTGAAAAGTTTGTTCACGTTTTGAGGTGGCCTCAGTTCCTGCACTTTTGCAGTTCCCCGGAGGCCCCTCCGCTACTCCAAAATTGACTTTATTTTCTCCTTTTGTTTCACTGTGTGACTGTAACTAAATACCATTACTTTTTGTTGACACTAGCTTTATTCTTTTGATTTTATTGTCTTCCTTCTCTTTTGTTCTTTATTTTCAATATCTCGAGCTAGTGCCTTTCTATGATTGTCCTTATACTTTGAGCAATTTTAAGGCACGTAATTAAACACACGGGACAGAAAAGGCTAACTCTGTGTTCATCTTTCTTTCTTAGTAATCAGACCCCAAGTGTCACCCAAGTACATGGCACTGAGAAAAACGTGACATATCCAGGTATTTTTTTGTGGCAGGGTGCAACTACAGGACCAATTTTTGGCCAAGGGAGGTCAGAGTAGTCTTTGCAGCTGTTTGGGGGCATCTTTATTGAGGCCGCTGGCTGCTGGCTTGTTGGGATGTGGCTGGCTGGTTGGCAGCAAAGCATTGAGCTTGGACCTGGACCTGAAAGCTGTGTGTTGACCAGCTGTGTGACAGGCCTGATGACCAGAGAGACATGACAGGAAACGGGTGTCTGAGTACATGCTGGGAGATAAACGCCAGCAGAGTCAAAGCTCAGAAAGGTTACTTGGTGCTAGTGGAGAGCAGAGTGCAACAGTGAACTCTGCTTCCTAATGTGATTAATTCCCAAAATATCTTGGAGGCTGCTCAAGGGAGAGACGAGAAGGTAGTTGTATGTGTGTGCAATATTCTGGATTGTGTTTTTAACTCAAAATGATAGCATTTACCCAGAAGTAACTAATCTTCTGCCACGAGGTATACTGGAGACTTGAGATGAAAAGAGATTAAATTGAAATGCAGAAAAATAAGCAAAACTTATATTTCTTGCGTACTCAGGCTTGTGTTCCTTGGCCATTGTACCTGTGGAGGGAGCTTGGGGTCAGGCAGGCAACTAGGAATCGTGGCCAAGTTTGAAGCCTGCTGGCATCACTTGGCGATGTGTTTTCTTCTGGAGTCTTTTTTCTAAGGGGCAACGGCCACAGTCACTTTCATTGCCTCTTGGATACACTGACCTGGCCCACATCTGTCACTTTATTTTTGCAGAGTCAGACGGTCTTCCCCGATTTATTTTTTATTGCCATCATTTGTGATCTCCACGAGAGCCCTGTCTTTATATATTTTCTTCAAAATAGGCTCCCAGTCAATTCTTGGAGTGCAGACTTAGATTCTCTTGGTCAAATTTAAGAGTTGCAACAGGGGCAGTCACTTTGCTGATGAAGAAAGCAAAAACAAAACAAAACAACAAAAATATATACACAGAACATGGCTTTCATTTGAAGAACACATTTTTAAAATATCTTGCCTTTTTATCTATCTTCTCCCAGTTTCATTTCTTATTAAAGTGTTAAGATAAAGATATTAACAGACTTTAAAATTTAAAAAATCAAAGAGCTCACTGAGGATTTTTGGTTGAAAGGGCCAAAAACTGAAATGAAACAAGCTGAGATGAAGAAAAATCATACCAGTAAGTCACAGAAAAATCCAGAACAGGGCAGATTTCAGAGAAGACTTGATCCAGAGATGCAAACAGGGTCCCTGTGCAATCTATGTCGCTTTATTCCTTTGTTCCATTTTCTAGTTTGCGAGCGTCCTTCTCAAACAACACCCAGCATAGCAGAATGGCCTTAGAAACTCCAGTTCCTACACAGATTTTTCAACAATCTCAGCAACAAGAGCTCTTCTCTTTTGTAATATTGCAAAAGAAAAAGAATAAGGAAGTGATTTTCGTTTTGGAGCCTGGGCTTCTCTGAGCGAGTGAGCCTGGTTAAGACAATGGGATGAACGATGGGGATTCAGGTCTTGGGTCTGGCCCTATTTTGGATTTGGGGATGGAGCCTTATGCTTAAGATGGTGGATGGGTGGTTCTGTATTCCCCCCCCACATCCTGGTGTCATTCCCAGGAAGGTAAATAAGTAGGCCCAAATGACAGAGAGCCACGATACTGTCTCCACTCCTTATACTGAGTGAGTGCCTCCATTTTCATGTCCTCCTTTTGGTCTATGTTCACAAACATTACATCTTTATTTAGTTGCGATTATAGCACAGACTAGATCGGGTCATCGAATGTCAGCCGGGGGCAGACTCGGCCCACCCCTCGTGGTCGTATTGGAATGCAGCTGTGCACGTTCAGCCGTGTGCCACAACAGCACAGTCCCCGACTTGCAACAGAGCCGTATGGCTGATGAGACCTAGAGATGTGTACTGTGACACGTCGCAGAAAAGTGTTGCTAAGCCGGATATATATTAGACTTGGCTTTCTCTTTTTACTAAATGGCTTCTTATGAACAGTTTCACTAACTTTCAGAATCTTCATAATTATCATTATATATTTAGGCTGCAGAATACTTCCGCTGAGTTGGGTGAGTCTCCTATACTAGTCCGCCCTCAGGTGGAGAGCTACCCTGGACTTCCCTATGGGGCTCCTCTGTGATGTAAGCAAAGTGCAGGGGCTCCCTTTAAGAGTAAGTTCACTTTGTGCCACCCTAAGATCAAGTCTACTGAAGCCCTTATCAGTTGTGGGTTTTTTTTTTCTTTTTCTTTTTTTTTTTTTTTTAATTTAAAGCATCTCCAGCGCCAGGCATGATTCATTAGGACCATGTCTGGATCTCTAACACAATGGGAGGCCCTGAGTTAAGTACGCTGTCTGCTGCCCATGAGTCCAAGACTTCTGTTCCTGGTGGTGCGAATCAGATCACCTACTGCATGGGTCTTCCTTTCCTCTCAGGATGAAATGGACAATTCTGTAGGTACCGTTTGTTCTGGCTTCTCCTTTCTCCTGCAGCCTTCTCCTCTGGCCGTCCATCCTCCAGCCACACTAGTCTGTTTTCTGTGCCTAAAATGAGCAATGTTCCCTTCCAGCTTAGGGCCACTGGGCCTGCTGGTCATTTCCCACCCACGAGCGCAGCCAGTGAGATGGGTCAGAGCCTGATACCCAGGAGAGCCATAGAATCCATCCTAGTATTTTTGTTATCCTTCCATTATTTCTTTCCATTTTTTCACCCAAGAACCCGTATTCAAAGGAATTTACACAATGAACATACCTTGATTGTCATGTGCTTGGAGCTTAGGAGTAACGAGTCAGCCACTGGACGGGCGTAACCCTGACCACAAGGAGCGCATTGGTTGTGGAGACATTGGATAAGTAATCCGCCAGTCCTCACAGTGAGTGGCAGAGGGAGGCAGCGAGAAGGAGAGAGCAACATGGAAGCATGGATGAGGGAAGTTGCTCAGATTTGGGAGTTCAAGGAAGGCTCGAAGGCTGTGACGTTAAAACTGGTACCGTAAAGGAGGACAGGTGGGGGTGGGGTGGGGTGAGCACTCTGGGTTAAGGGGGTGCCCATGTGAGCCCCAGAGATGAGTGACCAGGGGTGCTGGGAGGATTTCTGGGTCCTGGGAGATCCCCATGCAGGAGGCAAGGCAGTTGGTGCACAGCAAAGCTCAGCACTGCGGGGCGTTCTGAGGAGATTCTCAGCTGCAAGGTGTATTCCCTTCTCATTTTTACTTCCCAGCGGCCTGCCTGTCCCACTGCGGGTTTCTTCCGTGCTTTCTCTACCATCTGGTTCGATTACAGGCTGGGACTGAGTTTCGACTCGATGTTTTAGGCTTATTTTTTGTAAGGAGTGCCTTGAGACAGGGGTTGGCTAACTTCTGTAAATGCCAGAGAGCGAACATGTTAAGCTCCACGGGCCACACAGCTCTGCCAAGGAGAACCCCCACTGACAATACGGTGTGTCTCAATAAAACTTTATTTAGGAAAACAAGGGAGGACCAGATTTGGTTCAAGGGCTATAGCTTGCTGACCTCTGACTTAGATATCAGTGATGTCTTAACTTGCCATTTGGAAACCCCACATTTATGTTAGTGTTTTTCAACTTGTGCTCTGTAGTCCCCTCGAGCTTTTACAAAGTTGTATAAAATTCTTCAGCTATAAAGGAAGGACGAGGGCCAGGGAAAGGGAGGCTGATCCCTATGCGATGGACTTGCTCACGAGCCTGGCATTTAGAAAGACTGAACTTCGGAATCAGACATTCTTTACATATGGATGCATATAAATGAAAATGTGGTAGTAAGTAGTGATTTTTTTCCACAAGGAAATTGAGTTTTTGTGAATAATCATTTTTATTTCTTTAAGAATAAAGTCCTAAAGGCGTTGTCCTGCAGTCCATGGAAGTAGGACAATCTGAATTTCTTACCTAGTTTGGCTTTGACTTCTTGTTCATTTTTGGAAAAAATAATAGCTCCCGTAATGATTTGGCATCTTATTCAGTCAAACTAAACCTAGTGAAATGGGTCAAATTCTCATTTTCTGTTTTTACACAAGATTTATATTCGAATAATCTTATTGGAGACATTATGCTTTCCCACCTGGTAGTACTACCTTCCCATTTGTACTGTGATTAGTGTGATATTTCTTTTTTCCATCTTACTCTTTCTCATCTTTCTTGTCTCTGATTCCTGAACCCTTCTCTGACTCCATATTCTGAATTTGTGGCAATCTTTCTTCATCCCTCTGCTTTGTTATTGGAGGGCTCACTGCTGGGAACGCAAGGGTGATTATTGCCCTGTGTTCATGCCCTCACACAGAGTTAGCTCTGCATTCTCATGGACCCATCCAGTTTGTTCACTATTGTGTGGCCGGTGCAGTTTAACTGGCGTGGAATCATAGAGCAATTTGGGGGAACTAGTGATCAAGCAGAACAGTTCCAGAGCAAAGCAAGTTACATACTTCTGCTACAAGTAACAGACTGCTAACAAACAGTGACTCGGAGAGGCTGCTAAGTCGCGCTTAACCTCCACGTGCCCTGACGCTCGGCCCTCACACAGCATCCTGCAAGTCACCGGCTTCCTCCTCAAAGCTCCCTGCACCAGAGGGCTTTCCGGCTGGCCCAGCATGCCCGCTGCAGCAGATGGCAGGAGCAGCCTTCGACAGTAGCAGGTGGGAGTTGGTGGGTAAATACCGAGGACTTTTGCCCCTTGAGAAGGACCAGCCGGGGTGCCCACAGGGTTGCCAGCAGCATTGGTTTTCTTGCCTTTCCTGCCTCACTTTCCACTGCCCTGCTGGGGCTTCCTGTGATCACCTCCTCTGTCAACGCCTGGTATCCAAAGCGGTATCTCAGACCCAGCTGCTGGAGGAGCCCAGTGTGAAACACGCACCAAGAAGCCTGGAGGTAGCTAGAGCTGGTCCGCACGGCAGCTCAGCAAAGCCATCAAGCAACGGACCTTCCATCCCTCCTCCCCGCCCCAGCCTGATCTGGTGGCTTTTCGTCTTTGGCCATGTCCTTTCAGGACTGCAGCGTGGTTGCAGAAGCTCCCGCCGATGCACCTGAGCACAGAAAGTTGGAAGTCGGGGGTGGAGGGGTGCTGGCGGGGTATGAGTGGAGGAGCAGTGGGCCGCAGCATCATTCCTTGCATGCACAGCTCTTTGAAACAAGGAAGAACAAATTTCCCAGAAGGTGCGCCTCCATGGTGCATCAGCCACCTGCACTGGCTGCAGAGGGGCTGGGATAGTGGCTAGTGATCTTTCTGGGCTCTGGGAGGCAGGTAGGGCACTGGGGACGGGCATGCGTGGTCACAGCGCTCGCTAAAGCCCTATACATTTTCTTCTCCTTAAATTGTTTTGTAGTCATGGGCGGTGGACCACTAATCCTTTTGTCAGTCCAAAGAGGCAATACGAAGCCGAATGCGCCTCCAGAAAGGGATTTTAATCTGTTCATGGCTGAAAAGTTGAAGTTTTACTGCAAAAGTTTGAAATCTCTGTAAACGACAGAGATGAAAAGGTCGGCATTTAAATCTGTTTCCTTAACAGATGGCTCCCGGCGTGAGCAGAGCTCAGCATTCACTTTCTAGGCTCAGCCACTCT